>OOFB01012635.1:9043-20789 GCA_900323305.1 Trachyrincus murrayi | reverse complement strand
CATCAGTTCTGGTCTTGTCCAAAGCTACATTCCTTTGGGACCCTTATATTTTACTATATGTCAAAGGCCTTTAATAAAACTATTGCTCCAGATGCAGTACTTGCTATCTTTGGAGCAGTGGTAGCCAATCCTTCCATTAATAATTATCAGGGGCAAGCCATTTCTCTCTGTACACTGTTGGCTAAACACCTTATCTTACAACAGTGGAAGTCATAGGCTAGTCCTCTATTCCAGCAGTGGCTTAGAGATTTGGGGAATGTGCTTCACATGGAAAGACTCCGCTACAACTTTACTAACAGGTATCATATCTTCCTGAAAACATGGCAGCCTCTATTTGACAAATGGGTGGCTGCTGGCAATAAGGCTTGCATTTAGAATGACACCCCATGCACTTGAACACATGTACTTCTTACTCTGTGAAGGCTGTCAACACTTCTAAACTTCCTTTATGCTGGTGCTCTTATTATTCTTATTACTATTTTTACTTCTATTGTTTAATATTATTATTTAAGTTTTTTGTATATATAATTTACTTATTTATTTTTCTCTTGGAACCATTATAATTTTGTGTTAACTCGTGCTGTATGGACTTCCAAGGTTTGGGTGGGTGGGGGAGGGCTGTTTATTGAAGAAAAAAGAAAATTGGACTGGAATTGTTGTATTACTTATACATTGTATGACTGGCATCTGTCCTTCAATAAAAAAAATAAAAAAATAAAAAAATATTACAATTTAGCCATTTTATAGTTTTAAAAACATTTACTAGCTTGCTACATTACACTCCATGACAATGTTAATTGTTGTACTCCATAACTTAACAGAACCGCTTCATCTAAACTGCGCATGCATCTTCCAGAACTGCTTTCTCCAAGCCTGCAGCCAGCTGATATAGACAACACCTAGGTGCTGCTGTGCTGAAAGTAAGAATGACATAAACAACGCTATGTTGTTTATAATAGAAAATATTGTTGCATCTTCTGACATGACAATGGAGCCTAGTAACACTATATGCCCAACGACGGGAAATATAATTGACCATACTCATTTCACTGCAGAGCACAAACGCCCACTAGCTGTGGGGCTTATAGTAATATGCCAAAATAGTACATGCTGTGGGGCTTACAGTAGCCTGCATGTGTTGCTTATTGCCACCCTGTTGATCGAAATTATTTTGGCTTACTTAAAACAGAGCACACCCTAGACTCAGTTTGAACGAACGCTCTGCCTCCTGCCTATTCTCACCATTCATCGAACATCGACTGTAAGATATCTAAAAATGTTCACCACTCACCAATATGACTGCGTTTGTTGCTTTCTATAATCCAAAATAGTCCAGGCAGGTAAACTGATTATTTGCAAAAGTCTTAAAAATCCTAAAGGTGCAGGTACGTGACAGCGGCGGCCTAATTACCCAGCGACCTCTTCGCTCAGGGCACTTGCTTGTACCCAGGATCCGGCACAAAACTGTGCATTAAGATAATTGAAGCAGACATTTAAAAGTAACGCAAAAGTTACTTTCCCTCATAACGAATTACTTTTATATGCAGTAATTGTTCAACTTTTGAACTAATTAATTCAATTACTTTTGAAAGAAGTAACTACTAACTAAAAATTACAGAAATGGCATTTACTCTGTCACTCGGATTTACTCTAACTCTTGAGGGAGACTCATCTCATCGCTCCCAAGTGATGCGCGAATCGCTGGAAAAGGACGGTCGCTGGGGTCGGCACTGCGTACTGTGAATACCTTTAGAGGCTGCGAGTAGCTTTAATTATCATCACATGAAAGATTGACAATGTGAGCTTTTTAAACAGAAGATACATACTTTATTCATCCATGGGAGGAACCTTCTCTTGTGTGAACCAATATTGTGGTGTTTAAAAACAGTGGTTGTGTCATATCTTAACATAGGACTTCTGATTGATAGTTTTGCATAGGTCCACCCATGTGGCATTATTGGTACACTTAGTACCTTGTGCAGAAGAGCTAAAATCAACAATCCGGCATTGGTTTAGTCGTAAGTGGCAAATGCATGATAAAGCGTGATCATGGGTTCCAGTACGGTATGATGGTGGAAAAGCAACAGGCATCTTTGACTAGAAATACAAAGACCAATTTAGGGTCATCACTTTAATTATCATTATATTGAAAGAGGTCAGCACCAAAGTAAAGAGTACATTTAATCTGTGTCTAAAGATATCGTGTACAGAACCTGGAGGGGGCTGGGTTAAATGTAATTCAAGACTACTGACGAATGATAGTACCCAACCACTTCTTGTATGCAAGGGCAAAGTGTCTTTGCGCCAAGTTGCAACAGTTATCAAGTAGACTGGAAACAAAGCTGTCCTCAGCATGTAGGGCAAGAGGGCAGGACATCAGAAGACCTCTCTTGATGAGCTTGGCGTCATGTGGGTCTGGTAGCCCATCTACCTCCATGGCATCACCACCACACGGCAGTCCATTTATGCTTTTCTCAATGCTGCTGCACGCTTGTCCATTATACTTAGAAATACTGCAAAAATGTAACGGATTGCCTTCATTGGTGTTGCAGGGGAAATTTGGATGGTCCCGTCTCCATTGGCACCACATGAAAATGACCTGCCTCCTGAGTTCAAGAAACATCAAACATTGATTTAGCCATGAGGATTACTAGTGCAGAATATCTATCTAAATGAGCCAAAACTGAATTTACACAAACATTATGTATATTATGAATGAAACCCTAAACTCTAGCATGAGAATTCTTACCGGTGACACCAAAGAGTCTCATGGCCAGGGAAGGAGTTAATCAACTCTGAACATAACTCCATTTCCAGGTCAAACAGCTGGGGTACCGTCACAATGCCTGGCTGCCACTCTTTACTTGATTCCTCCAACCCAAATGCCTCCCTAGTGTCCTTGAGGTGGGCACTTTCGCTGGACATTGTGATGCCTTGTTGATGGAGAGTAGTAGTTGCAGTGGATTCTGGGGCTTTGCAGTGCTCCGTTACAAGTCCCTTAAGCAGGAACTGGCGATAGTGGAAACCGCTGTGGTCTGAAACATGCATCGATACCCAAAGGCGCATGGAGGATAATTCATCAAGGAAAACCTGTTTGAAATGGAAACAAATAGTGATGTGGATGGATAATCTTTCTTTAAGCACAACACAAAATGTCTCCATGCAACCAGCTTTATTTTTAGTTCCAACAGATGTGAAAAGGAAGTATTAGTATAAAGTAATTAGTATTACCATATTGACCCGAATATAAGACCACCCTGATTATAAAATGACCCCCCCCTTTTTCAAGACACATTTTTGATAAGACTTTGAAGATCAAATCTTGTTTTTATAAAGATAAATCATTTTATTTGAAAATATATAATATAAATAATAAAACAATGTTTAACATCTTTTAAATAAAAATTGTAATATCTTTTAGATTAAAATGTAATTGCATTTGTAAATAAACGACTTATGGTATTTGCCATATTTATTGGCTGCTCTGGCTGCTCGAGAGTTGTTTGATGACTCTGCTGCAGTGATCACCATGATCTTAAAATTGGCATCATAATTAAACTCTAATCGAATACACGGTCCGAATCTCAACGAGTACTCGTGTACTCGTTTTGTAGGCACCAATTTGCGCAATCGTACACATATCTAAAGTCAGTCTATGTTAAGTCAATACGGTAGTTAATCTAGGATGAACAATGTATAATACATTTGATAAGCCTACATTATACTTATAAACATTTGTTAAATTGATAACTAAAATCAGAAATTCAACTTTATTATCAGAAAAGAAAAAAGCTCCATGTACCTCAACATTATCCTTTGCTATGTGTTGCAGCACCCAAATACGATGGGACCAAGCATTATAATTGCTGGGGTAGCGGCCGGCCGCCTCAGAACACACGGTCATCTCTTGGTGAAGAAGTCTTGCCTGATGTGTGCAGAGATTTTGGCTGCTTCCTGTTGCTTCAGTATGGCAAAGATACCCTTCACCTTGCTCCTTCCTACAGCCCTTCTGTGCATAACACTGCTGAAGGATCTGCAGAAGCACCCAGCGTCTGAAAAGGAAGATTGTGTTTAAATGTTGAATTAATGAATTTACACTCCGTAATGCCGATTAAACAAGTAGGTTGTTTAAACAGGAGTAGCTTTTATGTTATTGCCAAAGTTAGTTCAAGAGAGACTCAATAGAGACAATAGAATTGCGGCACACTAAATAGATCATCCTAAAAGACAAAATTGTGATTTCCAATTGTGATGTTCAATACCATTAAATAAAGACCCTGGTATACATCATGCCACCCAAACCTATTCAAGAGAATAACTTGTTACCAAGTTTTTATTATACATTTTCTTTTGAAAATATTTTTTGGGGGAATTTCTTGCCTTTATGGACAGGACAGTGAAGATGGACAGGAAAGTGGGTTGAGGGACTTCCAGTTATCGGAAATCCCTTTCACTTTTAAATATTTGATAAGCGTTGACGATGTCGAATTCAACCAAGAAACCTGCTACCAGCACAGCTACGAGATCAGGCAAAGTCTCAAAAGATCCCGATATCCAGGCCATAGCCTAATCGGTAATGGAGCTACAACATGACTACCTAAGCTAAATCGGCTACATGAAATGTGTCAAGGAACTGATGAAAAAACTTAGTGCTATACAATCTGAGCCATCCTTTCTCTCAGCGAGTGTCACGTCAATCAACACAGAGGTAGAAACATTGAAAGGTGAGAAGGTTAACCATGCCGTTATTTCAACTCTGGAGGATAAGCAGAGGGTGTTAAAATGTAAAATTGCGGATATGGATGACCAAAACAGATGCAACATTCGGCAGCTTGGACTGAAGGAGGGCGAAGAGGGATCCAATCCAGTGCAATATCCACTCCCAAAGTGGTTCCCTTTCCTAAAAGATGTGCAGCTAGACATCATGTGTGCTCATAGGAGCTACAATGGTGCTACCCTGAGGGACGGGGAGAGGCCTTGTACCCTCACATCTTCTGCTGCCTACGCTTTACCACACACCAAGCCATCATTTGAGCAGCGAGGAAGAATCCTCCTGTTGTCAACGGACGCAATCGAAGGTTCACAGCAGACTACAGCGAACACACAGTCAAGCGTTGGCAGACCTCATGAGTAATGGCCACTGCACGGGTGAGAGGAATTGAGTCCTTTTTACTGTAACCGGCAACTCTTAAACTCAAAGACGGTATGTATTTAACTCACCAGAAGAAGCAGAAATCTTTCTGAAATCCATGACAACCCTGCAACGGAGCGGTAGCTCCTTTAATCCAGCATTTAAAAATATGCTGCAAACTTTTGACAGGCAGTACGAATTGCGAAAGAAAACAAACATATATGCCATTCCAGCCAAAGTGCCAAAGTGAAAGACAACATTCCGAAGGAGATAAAAGATGTCTCCTTTTACTCTGCCACTACAGATATGTGGTGAAGCTCAAATATGACCCCATACATAAGCTTGACCATACATTAGCTTGTCCAATCAGCATAATTGCTGACTGGACTCGGCAGTCTGCAGTGTTTAGAGACCAGATACATACCCCAGAACCATATTGCTGACGTACTTGCAAAATCCCTTCAGTCTGCTTTAGTATTAGATAATTGGTTACATTATAATATAACCATGTATAATTATTTGTGATGAATTTAATAATGTTGATATAGACTAGCTTGTGGCGAGTATGTACACTATATAAGGACAACATAATTCACATAAGCTGGGACCACTGTTCCTTTAAGAGTCGCAGCATGTGATCACATGCGTCTTATGCGTAAAACAGGGTTGACGCTACCTCGTGTTAGGAATGCAGTTTTGTTGGTGAAAGAAAATAAACCTCTACAGTTTTCTCACAAACCCCGGCGTGGTTTATTTTCACACACACCACATTGGTGACCCCGACGCTCTTGGACGATTCCAGAGTTTACTGCAAAATGGCAACCAACGCCGTATCGCTCAAGTTACCTGAGTTTTGGGAGCAACAGGCGGCTACGTGGTTCATCCAAGCAGAACACAGTTCGCATTGCGGCAAATCACAGCGGATGAGACTAAGTATTATTACGTCGTCTCCGCTCTCAGCGGGTCAACAGCCACCAGAATCGTGAGTCTACTCGAAGATCCTCCGGATGACGATAAATACGAAGCGTTAAAGACTCGCCTCTTGGACACTTACGGGCTAACAGAGTCGGAGCGCGCCAAACAGCTCCTCGCTCTTCCTGGTCTGGGTGAGTCGAAGCCATCTGAACTGATGGACCATATGCTGGCACTCTTGGGCAACCATAAGCCCCGTTTTATTTTTAGAGAGCTGTTTTTGAGCCAGCTGCCAGGACAGGTTAGGTCAGCCCTGGCTAATACACACATTAAAGATTACCACGAACTGGCTAAGACAGCAGATGCGTTCCACGCTGCCACATGTAGCTGTTCTGTCATCACCCCGTTCACCGCCTCAGTGGAGCCAGTCAACGCCGTCACGGCTCGTCCTGCGCCTACGACCCAGCGTCAAGGAGCTTCAGGACTATGTTTTTGTCACGCACAGTTTGGTCGGAAGGCCAAAAAATGCCGCCCGCCCTGCAGTTTCAGCGACCCAGCATGTCAAGGGGGGCGATATTCTGTGATTGCAATCAGTGCTGACGGATCAAACAGCCTTCTCTTCATCACCGACGCCCTTTCTGGACAGAAGTTCCTGTGCGACACAGGCGCCCAGTTGAGCGTCCTGCCTGCGTCGCCCGTCGTCATTCGGACGAAAACCAGTGGTTCCCCACTAGAGGCCGCCAACGGCAGTATAATTCAAACGAATTCAAAAAGACCTTGTGCTTCCAGGGGCGGCGCTTCACCTGGAATTTTGTGGTGGCACGGGTAGCTAAACCGCTGCTCGGGGTGGATTTCCTGTGCGCCAACGGCCTGCTGGTGGACGTGAAGAACCGCCGGCTGGTAGATGCAAAAGACTTTGAGTCGTATCCCTGTACGCTCAGTGACCTTCCCACGACCACACTGTCTAGCACGCTCGCAGGCTCCTGTGAGTTCTCCCGCCTGCTGGCTGAATTCCCTAATCTCACCAAACCCACCTTCTCCACCGTTGACACCAAACACGGGGTGGAGCACCATATTCCCACTACAGGCCCGCCGGTCCACGCCCGCGCCCGCCGCCTCGATCCGGCGAAGCTCGCCGTCGCAAAGGCAGAGTTTGACAACATGGAGAGCCTGGGAATAGTTCGCCGTTCCAGCAGTCCGTGGGCCTCTCCGCTGCACATGGTGCCCAAGCCCGGTGGTGGGTGCCGCCCGGGGACTACCGCCGCCTGAACGATGCCACCACCCCCGACCATTACCCGGTTCCTCACATTCAAGACTTTTCAGCCCGACAGGCAGGAACAGTTATTTTTTCTAAGGTGGACCTGGTCCGGGGATATCACCAGGTGCCTGTGCGTCCCGAGGACATTCCCAAGACGGCAGTCATCACGCCCTTTGGACTCTTTGAGTTCTTACGCATGCCGTTCGGGCTTAGGAATGCTGCCCAGGCCTTCCAACGTCTGATGGACTCGGTGCTGAGAGACTTACCTTTCCTGTACGTGTACCTGGACGATATCCTGGTTGGCAGCACATTCGGAGCGGAGCATCTGACCCACCTGCGTGTTTTGTTTGAGCGCCTCAGCCAACACGGCCTCATCATAAACCCGGCGAAGTGCCAGTTCGGGCTGACTTCCATCGCGTTCCTGGGACACCACATCTCCAGGGGCGGGGCAATTCCCCTTCCGGATAAAGTGGCTGCCATAGTAGATTTCCCACAGCCCCGCACAATCAGGGCGCTACAAGAGTTTTTGGGGATGGTACATTTTTATCACGTTTTGTTCCCTGAGCGGCCAAACTCATGCAACTCCTACATGGAGCCCTCAAGGGCAAGGCCCCCAAAAACGCTGTCGACTGGACGCCGGACAGGGACAGGGCTTTCACGGCCACCAAGCAGGCGCTGGCGACCATGCTGGCGCACCCGCACCACCGATGCATCAGACTATGCCGTGGGAGCGGCACACGAACAGCTGGTGAATGGTGTTTGGCAGCCGCTCGCCTTCTTCAGCCGCCAGCTCCGCCCCAATGAGCAAAAGTACAGCACGTTCGACCGCGAGCTGCTCGGCCTCTACCTCGCTGTGCGCCATTTCCGCTTTCTGCTGGAGGGCCGCCAGTTCACGGCGTTCGTCGACCATAAGCCCCTGGTGCTGGCCATGTCCAAGGTCTCTGAGCCTTGGTCCGCCCGACAACAACGACACCTAGCCTACATCTCAGAGTTCACCACGGACATAAAGCATGTGGCGGGGAAGGACAATGTCGTGGCGGACTGCCTCTCCCGGGCCGTGGTGGATGCTGTCCACGTTGGCATCAATTACCCCCAAATGGCCGCCGACCAGGTTTCCGACCCGGGTGTACAAGCCTTTAGAACGGCCGTCACAGGCCTGCAGTTAGCCGACGTCGGGTTTGATGGTGCGGCCATGGAACAACCACGTCCAGTCATGCCGGAGTGCTGGAGGCGTCGTGTTTTTGACACCATCCACGGCCTCTCACACCCAGGCAGGAAACCTTCACAGCGACTGGTGGGGGCTAAGTTTCTGTGTCACGGGCTGCGTAAGGATGTCAGAGACTGGGTTAACTCCTGTACGGAGTGTCAACGGGCAAAGGTCCACCGCCACGTCAAGGCGCCCTTAGAGACTTTCACAGTGCCGGAGCGCCGTTTCGATCATGTCAACATCGACTTAGTGGGTCCCCTCCCGCCCTCCCGGGGATTCACTTACTTGTTCACCATGGTGGACAGGACCACCAGGTGGCCGGAAGCCGTCCCACTGGTGTCAACGTCCACAGCCGATGTGGCCCGGGCGTTCGTCGACACCTGGGTCGCCCGGTTTGGCGTGCCCGCAGACCTTTCCTCCGACCAGGGTCCACAATTCACCTCCGGGCTCTGGAGTGAGATAACCCGGAACCTCGGCATCAAGCATCACCGCACTACCGCTTGAATGCTCCTGTTCCAGACCATGGTCTCTGGAGCCGCTGCGGCCGGGCGATCAGACGGATGTTGCCACATGGGGCACAAAGCAAAACATTATACAGAGGGTGCTGGAGCAACTCCCAGCCATAAGAAGTGTCCTGGTTGAAGATCAAAAACATGGCCACCTCAACCCAACCTGGCAGGATGTTTCCGTGTTGGAATCCATTAATGCAGCAATGAAGCCAGTGGCAGTGATGTTCTCTCAGGGGAAAAATACATCACTGTGTCCTCAGTAAAGCCTGTGTTGAAACTTCTTAAAGGCAAACTTTTATCACCAGACCCCAATGACACTGACCGCAAAGATAAAGGAAAACATGTGCAGGGTAGTAGTGGAGAAATACAGTCCACCTGGAATCCAAGACCTCCTGAGAAAGGCCACCATCTTGGATCTGAGGTATGGTGATAGCATGGAGGATGCAGAGGTCCTGGATGCTCTTGCAAGAGCTACTAGACATGAAAGAGGAAGAAGGAAGTGGAGAAAGTGCCAGTGGTGAGAGCTGTGGTAAACCTGCAGGCATAAATGATGGATCTGAACCTCCAGAAGAGGTCCTTCTCCAGAACAATAAGTCGTCAGATCCAGGCTGTATCGGTACCAAAAAGAGTGCAGGCTGATGCAGAGCTGACCAAGTTCCAAGCTCCAGGAAGAAGCACTTGCATCATCTGATCCCTTGATGTGGTGGCGTGATAATCGTAGAAGATTTCCTCCAATAGCCAAGTTAGCACAAAAATACACGTGCATTTGTGCAACAAGCACTAGCTCAGAGAGAATGTTCAGCACAGCTGGCAACATTGTTATCCCAGGGAAATCCTGCCCTAAGCCCAAAAGGTCAACATGTTGGTGTTCCTTGCTCAGAATCTGCCTAATAATTAAAATACAGATTTGGCAGCAGATATGGCCTGTTGAGGCATCTGTGCCTTTGTTCATATGGACACCTGGCTGTTTTAAGGACGGTTTTGTGTTTTTCAACAAATTATAATAAGATAATTTTAAGATTTTATAGCATATATATGTGAATTTATTTACCGTAGTATGTTTTATTTTTATTAATACAATTGCGTGATTTGGACACAAGAGAGCTCTGTCTACTTGAGTTCAGTTGTTAGTGGAAACTACACTCACCGGCCACTTTATTAGGTACACCTTGCTAGTACTGGGTTGGACCCCCTTTTCAACAAGGTGCTGGAAATATTCCTCAGAGATTTTGGTCCATATTGACATGATAGCATCACGCAGTTGCTGCAGATTTGTCGGCTGCACATCCATGATGCAAATCTCCCATTCCACCACATCCCAAAGGTGCTCTATTGGATTGAGGTCTGGTGACTGTGGAGGCCATTTGAATACAGTGAACTCATTGTCATGTTCAAGAAACCAGTTTGAGATGATGTGAGCTTTGTGACATGGCGCGTTATCTTGCTGGAACTAGCCATTAGAAGATGGGTACACTGTGGTGATAAAGGGATGGACATGGTCAGCAACAATACTCGATGCTCGATGCTCGATGCTTAAACGATGCTCAATTGGTACTAAGGGGCCCAAAATGTGGGGGGCCAATAATTCTGGCGCTGCTTCATGTGACCAGGTGCGTCCATGGAAAGCTGATTTGTTTAAGTCTGACCCTAAATCATGAGGGAACTTTGACAACAGTAAAAGTTGCAACTACTGTCAAGAGAGCTCTAGTAGGTTAACAGATGATTTTTCAGGTTCCATCTGTCTGCTTTTTCGTGGTCAGTGTCACATAGTAAGCTGTTGCAGGAGCAACAGATTGATCCCTCCATAAAATAAATATTTGAAAGTGTTTTTTCTGCTGCGGAGGTGAGGCCGCAGCAGAAAAACAGTGAGGCCAGTGGCTACTTCGTGCAAAATGGGTTGGTGTTTAGGGAATGGGTTTCTCTGGGTAGTGACTTTGTGGGAGATACCATTGTCCAGTTGGTGGTGCTGGCTAACTTTCGTCCCCTTGTACTAAAAGTGGCCCATGATGAAAGTGGACACTTCAGCTTCTTAAGAGAATTAAGAATTTTGTTTTGGCCGGGCATAAAAAGAGACGTCTTATGCTCCTTAAGAATCTGTCATGTGCTGAATTATTACAATATAAGTAGAAAATCAACACAATGGTCACGTTATCTTTTAAAACCATATTACAAGCGTGAACCAGATACTGATGTAGGTCAGGCGGTGGGTCCTGCTCTTGCTGTCAGTTCAGTATCAGTGGCACATGAAGGAGATGGGGTGCCGAAGCCTGATGAAAGTACGTTATATTGTCGGTTGAATAATTCTGAGTCGCTCTGTAACTTGGACAAGTTGTCTCACTTGTCTGAGTCCAAGCATATGGAACTGTCTGAATTGGTACAGATTGTTTGGCAACATTCCCTCTCACACTGATTGGATAGAGCAGGGGTGCCCAATACGTCGAGGTAGAGCGGGTAGATCGCGTGACATGGCCCAAAAAATATATATATATATATATAAAATCCTTTTTTGTGTACTTGTATACTCTTCATGTATTTTCCGCGAGACATCGCCGCGACGCAATGCGTCAAAACCCTCCGGATGTAAATGTAAATCTCCGCGTTCCCCACTGCAAGCAGCTTTATTTACACAATTGAACATACAGCTGCGAATCTGCGTAGCAAGCTGAGCCTTCTGCAAAGACTGCAACGAAAAGTGAACCGCGAACAGATCCCCCCCCCCCCCCCCCCCC
>OOFB01012627.1:0-16157 GCA_900323305.1 Trachyrincus murrayi | reverse complement strand
CCCCCCCCCCCGAAAAAGCCTTGCGAGGAGGGCAGCCGACAGGTTACCCTGGACGGAGCTAATGTTAACTCTACCAGACCGCCTGGCAGGTGTCTTTTCTATGCTCTCTGGTGTATCTGTCTTTAGATGCTATCTTTTCCTCCTCTAGCTGACAGATACGTCTCTCTAGGAGAGCTATCTTTTCTACAAGAGAGGCACAGGAGCAAGAGCAACAGGAGTCCATGCTCACCTTGTTTGACGCAAAAACAGCGACAAAGATACAATACAGTACAATACAGATCGCTAATACAACAATCGGTTATTATACTAGAGGTCGCTAAACAATCGGATTATATAATAACAGCGTGAGTGAGATAGAGATACTATTTCGCGAAAGTTTTAGCAGACGGGGGGTGATAGCGACCTGGTAACCAAAGAAACCAAAAAGGTGCGTTCCTTCACCACCTGCTGTCGCCTGCTCCTCTACTGTATTATATTATACTGTAATATATATCCTTCCCCGTCCTTCTTCCCTAACAACTAACGCTAAGATCCCAGAGAATCCGAACCCCAAGAGCGGGATTGTGCCGGGCAGCTGCAGCTTCGAGGAGATGCTGTCCGCCGTGGCCGACTTCAAAGCCCCGGTGTTTGAGCCCGGAGGCTCCATGCAACAGGGCATGTACACCCCTAAAGGTAAGGCCCTGCGCAGGTAGTGTGTTACACACGCTAGGTTAGGTAGTCTATATATCAGAACAACTGGCTTCTACTTTTTGTAGGACTATTACATTGTTACTATGCATCAATAAACACGCTGGGATTTCAGGACACATTGGAAGGCTCACTAGACTTCATCTTGATTTACTGGACGTCTTCCTGCAGAATATGGGGGGTGTTATCTCTGTGTTGCTGAATAGACTTGGCAGGCTCATTATGCTTTATGATTATATGCATTTATAGAGCCAATATGTTACTGGGTCTACTTAATTGCTTAATTACACATTGATTATACATTGTACAATAAATTCATTTTATATGGTTCGTAAAAACAATCTTCTCTGTGACCCCAGTTACTGTGAGCCATTACATATGGCTCCGTTGTTGACAATAAAATAAAGTGTTTCAATTGTTATAGGATGTAGCACAAGGGCTGCTGTTTGTCATTAAATGGCCACTTGGGGGCAGGCTTGTACCACTTACTGAGCAGAGCAGAAGAAGAAAAAAACAAAAAGGCTAAAGCAGGTCTTTGTCCTTTTCCCCCTGAAACAGCGGAGGTGTGGGAGAAGGAGTTTGACCCCATCATGGTGGTTCTCAGAACGGTCTACAGACGTGACGTCCAGTCAGCCATGGACAGATACGCAGCTTTGTAAGTCAACACTGTCCACTGGTATTCCTAAATGGTTGAAATGAAGAGGGCCAATACACCTCTTGATGACTTCCACCCACTTCCAGTCCTTTTTATTTTATTTAGTATCTATCTGATGGTTACATTCACTAGCTCTGTCAACCTGACCCATCCAGTAATCCAGGCGTCCCTCGTATCCACCGCCTGGCCAAGAGTCGGGTCGCTGACCCGACTCTTGGCCGCGTTCACTGTCAAGTGAACGCGGCGATGGGCATTGCTTCCAATTAGATGCACGTCAGGCTGAATCAATAATTCAAGTCCACTTGTAATAGAGTCGGGATATCTCTTGAGATAGCAGCATAGAGAGGTTCCGAAGACACGTGCCAGTAGAGCCCAGAGGAAATAGACCAGGGTTAATATATTTAGCCTCACTAGAACATATGAAGTGGATACGTTTGTCATTTGTGTCCTGTCATTTCTAGGTAGTTAGGGTAGATTACATGGGCCCTAATGGTATTCTTCCCTTGTTTTAGTTTTTTTGTTACGTTGGTTGTAATTGCACAGAAAACAGAGAATGCAATTACACGAGTTACAAACGAGGAAGTCTAACCGTTGTGGAAGAGATATGAATACAGATTATCACCGAATTTTAATGAATCCATGAATCCACGCGTTGACGATGCTTGACAACACAGAGAAAATGTTTCTCCTTGAAACACCGTGAGGCTGCCATGGCTCCCCTTCAGATGGTGATAGCATGCTTATGTTGCTTGTTCATACAGTTTGACTATGATGGATTGCCTGTCACGCCCCGCCATTTTCCCCCTTCTTCTTCTTTTTTATTTTTTGTATATATCCATGATCCTTTCATTGCTAATAGAGTAGGCAGCCAACGGCGCCCACTCTATTGGCTGCTCTGTTGCGGAGACTAAAAGCTTTTGTGCAGTGAATTACTCGAGTTAGATGTCACGCCATTAAACCCGTATTAACTCGTTGTGTGGAAGGCTAACTATGTTGCCGTGTGGCAGCTGTACGCTCAGATGTACGCCTAATGGACGGGGCTGGCTCTGCGTTCTACTCCCCGGTGCCCGCATCCTCCGTGAAACCATCAAACTCAAAGACTCAATGTCACGACAGCAAGGACGTCGCCTGTGTAGCGAGCTGCAGACATTTCCATTCTGCGCCATACGTTTCCAATGCTATCCAAAATCCCATTTGGGGAAATGTATGATTGAAATAATGTATGTATAATGGACGTCTACGTCTCAGAGGTCAAGTGTCTGCCATTCGTTAGATGCGCAGGAAATAAAAACATTTAATGAAAGATGTTGCCAGTCATCAAGTCTGTCTTGTCCTTTTTTTTTGTCACTCAGTTTGAAGCAGTCTGGTATTGACACCGGTAACCCCTGGCCGCCCTACAAGGAGAGGAGCTCCCTGCACCCGGGCTACCAAGGCCTGGAGAAACTGCTGCACTGCAAGACGCTACACATCGTCATCTTCACCCTCCTGTACAAGGTGAGTGTCTGGACATCCGGTGGGGGAGATGGTGTAGTGGGCTAGGGTGTTGGACTCCCAGCTCTGGTCCTGGGTGACGTTCCCCAATGTCTGCAACCAAAATAAATATTATAATTTTGTCTTTTTACTAGGATCTAGTGGCTAAGAAATTGTTTAAATATATAACCCTGATTTATACATTTTTTACCTGCCAAATGTTCAAATCTGAATTACATGCATCTGAATTGCATGTATCTGAATTACATGCATCTGAATTACATGTATCTGAATGACATGTATCTGAATGACATGTATCTGAATTACATGCATCTGAATGACATGTATCTGAATGTCATGTATCTGAATGACATGTATCTGAATGACATGCATCTGACTGTAAGTCTCTTTGGATAAAAGTGTCTGATGAATGACTAAGTGGTGGTAATGGTACCTGCTGTTCTTAAGTTATCGGGGTTCATTGATGCGAGGCAAGTTGCGGCATGTATAATTTAAAGCAACGCCAAAACCGCTGTCTCATTGTTTAAATACATAAATACTGTTTTGTTCCAAATGTTCCTCTCTCCTCCTGTAGTAATGATGTGATGTGTTGTAGGTCTGGATGGACCACCACAACATGTCTGAGCATGTGCTGTGCATGGTTCTGTACCTCATGGAGCTGGGCCTGGACAACCAGGTCCAGGACCACAAGGAGGAGGAGGTGAGGATGAAAAATACACGGGTTACATACACAGTTTGTTTCCACTAAATCAGCGGTTCTCAACTGGTCTGCCTCAGGACCCACAGGTGTCATTAGACCAGTGGTTCTCAACTGGTCTAGCCTCAGGACCCACATGTGCCATTAGACCAGTGGTTCTCAACTGGTCTAGCCTCAGGACCCACATGTGTCATTAGACCAGTGGTTCTCAACTGGTCTAGCTTCAGGACCCACATGTGTCATTAGTCATTAAGTCACGACCCAAAAATAAACAATGATTTACCAATATTGCAGTAATCAACAATGCCTTCATGTACTGTTAAAACATTGAGTGAACAAAAAATTGCAACAATTGGGGCTAAACTCAATGAAATAGTAAGCCATTGAAACATGAATTAACATTGAAACATTAGTTAATTCATTGGCTTCTTTCTAAAGATTAAGGTTTGGCGTATGCTCTGAGACCCACTCAAGTGGGTCGCGGCCCACCAGTTGAGAACCACTGCACTAGATGATAGAAATGACAACTCTACGATCCATTAGGAGTCACTTGATAAAAGCTGAATTGTCTGATGCTAAAAGGGTTTGATTTTCACATGTCCTCTGAGACTCTGTAGTAACACACTGTTGATGGTGAATTCCTCATCTCTCTTGTAACCAACATTATTCTATTGCTGTAGTTCCACTATGTGTCAAATGTGTTCTAAACATGCCTATGTGTTGATGTAACATAAGGTGATGAGATGAGACAGAGAAGGACCATAGATCATCATACGTTGATGTTCTCAGTGTTCTCCAGCGGGTTGTTGATGCTGTCTTCCCGTCTCCCGCCTCAGGAGCCTTGCATCGAGGAGCACTGTCACGACAGCTGGTTCCCTGGCACCAACCTCCTGTCCAACCTGCACCACGTCATCAACTTCGTCAGGGTCCGGGTCCCCGAGACAGCCCCCGAGGTGAAGAGGGAGCCCCCTCCCGGCACCAGCGCCGAAGCTACGTCCTTTGGTCCGGTAAGAAGACTAGGCTGGCTTGTTTTGTTTAGTTTAGTTTATTACATTTATTTGTCAGGGATCAAGGATACAAAAAACATTAATCTCGCACAAGAAGAAGAGATTCATTGTACCAGATTTAGCTACTAGCTAACTTCCATCTGCGGTCCCTGAGTGAAGCTACCTCCTTTGGTCCGGTAAGAAGACTAGACTGTCTTGTTGAGCTGGTTAGCGAAGCTACCGGACTGCTAGCTAAACTACCTGGAGGAACATAACTGTACTTATCTGTTATATGAGACACGATCATTGGTTTTATATTCTGTTTAAATGTGTGCCTAACCCTCTAGCTGTTTATAATGCTGAGCTGTTCATAGTCATGGCTTTTCTCTGACCCTCAACTTCTTGACTCATTAACACCCATGGGTTGTTCCATAGCCACCCTTACTGGGTGTGAACATTGTGTTTCTAGTTCATTTATTGAACTCCTCCACTGGGCAGATTGTAGTATTGCTCTTGTGGCGTATTATTGTTATTGGTCCCGTCATGCACATCATCTCATTTCATTTTTTTTATTTTTATTTTGGTGTCATGTTGCTGTCCTTGCGCTGCAGACCTCCAGGCGTCTCTCGGGGAACTGGCGAGAGGTAGCCGCTCGCATCCCTTCTGCCGCTTCCTTTTATTTAACCAGACGACAACTTGTTTCTGTCTCCATGGCAACATAACATTTTGAAGGAGTTATGCGCGTGTTTTTATTGTGCATCGCGTTTCTCTCATTTCATTTTCTCATACTGTGTGTGTGTGTGTGTGTGTGTGTGTGTGTGTGTGTGTGTGTGTGTGTGTGTGTGTGTGTGTGTGTGTGTGTTTCTGCCTTGCTGTGTACAATGCTAGTGAAGCGTGGCTCTCTTCTCGAGTGCTGAAACTAATTACGTGTGTAATGCAGCTCTCGGTAAATGCTTTCTAGCTGCATGTCAGTGTGATGGATGTAGCTGTGACTGGTCTGTATGATGTATGTTTATTTAACAGCCCCACCCTCGCTCCATGTCAGGTGGGGTCACACCAATACCTCCACTCGATTCACCTGTTTCTGCATCAACGTGATTACACATTTCCCTGGTGGGGGGAAGAAAACCACACTCACTCCAAGGAGACCTTCTTGATCTTGACGCATCAGCAGAAAATTTTACAACTAAAATTTGTCAGCCAAATTGTGACGACGGGGCGCGGTTCGATTTGGCTCCTCACCCGGAGATTTGAATGTTTTTAAATGGTTTGAAATATTTGTATGCTGTGTGAAAGTGTCTTTTTTTCATTTCTTTTTCATGCAAAATGTGTTTTATGTACGTTGTAACTCTTCCAAGTGTAGGGAGTTTTCATCCCTGCTGCTGGGAACCCGCTGTACCCCCCTGCTGACTGGTGCAGTGTTTCTAATGGAGGCCTTTCTTCTCTCCTGTGGCGTCAGAATCTCCGCGAGGCACAGATGTTCAGCCTGGTGGCAGAGCGCCGCAGGAAGTTCCAGGAGATCATCAACCGAAGCAGCACGGAGGCCAGCGCCCAGGTGGTGCGGCCCAAGAGCTCCTCCACACGCTGGGTCCCGCCGGGCACGCCCCCCCAGCTGGTGACGGAGATCCTGGAGGTCCGAGAGAGCATGCTGTCGCTGCTCATCAAGCTGCACCAGAAGCTGTCAGCCAAGCAGAACTCGCTGCCCCCTGGCTGGCTGGAGGAGGCAGCCGCGGCGGAGGGGGGCGCGAACGCCCGGCGCCACGCCCACGGCGACGGCATCACCGCCATCGAGCGCATCCTGACCAAGGCTGCCGGCCGCAGCCGCAACAGCCGGCGCAGCATCCAGGAGATCTGCGGGAAGGTGTCTCCCCCCGTGCCCCCCAAGAAGAGCAGCCCTGCCGACAAGAAGACCATGGATAAGGAGGAGCGGTATGGTTACATGTTTGTCTCACAAGTCCGATTTTAGATTCATAATCTGAAGATCTGTAAGTGCATAATTGCTGAACACAAACTCAGCTAGCGGTAGTAAACTGTAAAAAAAGTGTCTGTAAAGGTTTAAACTCAACACGTGTAGACTGACCACTGTAGAAATACTTATTAAAATCCCCTTCTGGAAGCAAATGAGTTTCTCTTCGGTAGAATATCTCCGTAACGAAACAGGAAACAAGGTGTAACTCCGCCCCTTGCAGTTGTTGGTTTCCGGCCCAGGCTCTGCGCCGTCTCCCCCCAGAAGTTCTGCTACAACAGTAGAACTGCTGGATCCCAGATTACATACATATAGATACATATATCCATATACATATATACAAATAGGTCATGTTCTATACAAGAAGACCATGGATACAGAGGAGAGCTACCGCTACATGGGGTAATATTATAACAATATTGTTATTATTATTATAAGTGTGGTTGGATGGATAAATACTTTTTTTATCCGATGGAAATTCAAGTTTTTCAGTAGCAGAGTAGCAAACAGCGAGATAGAAGACGAGATAAACGTTTTGGTTTACAATTTTATCCAAAGAGACTTACAATACCATGAGTGCATACGTTTTCTAGCATGGGTGGCCCTGGCGGGAATCAAACCCCTAACCCTGGCAGTGTATTAATGACATGCTCTACCAATTGAGCTAAACAGGACCAACATACCCCCCCACCCCCACCCCACCGTTTGGGTGTCACACACTCAGGATTCGTCCCACGCAGCACGCTCACATCCCATTACAATCTCTTTGATTTTCACTTTCATTTCAGTCTCACCGCTCCCTCCCTCCCTCCCTCCCCCCGGTCTCTTGTAATGATGATGGAATGGGCCATAACCAACTCATAATGACCAGGTTTTCAGGGGGGGCGGGACTCAACCCAACCTGACCCTGGAGACGAAGGAGGGTAGCATCTCCCTCTCATCTCACAAGGACTGTAGTGGTTGCCAAGGGAGCGGCTAGGCGGTAGCAGTGGGGGAGGTGGGGGGGGGGTGCGAGGCGTGAGGCCGCCGGGCCATCCCTCAGGCTGCTTGTCGCGCCCCTGAAGCTGTCAGCGGGGCGCGCTGAGCCGCGGCGCTCCCGTCAGCCCTGGTTTATGTCCTCTTATTAGGGGACTCAATTTACAGTCAGCCCCGCGTCCCGCCAGCCTGGCGTGCCGGGGGTCCACCACGCGCATTTGCCCAGTAATTACCCCCTCGCAGGCCACCTGACGCACGCGCGCAGCCTGTTGGAGTTTAATTGTAATGCGCGTTTTTAGAGGCTAAAGTCGCACCAGGCGAGCTGTGGGCGGGGTGTGAAAGACCGAGTGCTGCACTACGAGCCGGCCTGCGGTCTGTAGGTCTGTATGTCTGTAGTGCGCTTGAGTGCGCGGATGGCTAATGGTGGTTAATGCTCTCCGCCCGTACAGAAAGGTTCAGAGCTTCTCGTATCGACAGCTGAAGTGCTTGTTTTTCACCGCTTGAACCCTCGCGGTTGGAATCTTGTTTCCATGGCGATGGATTAGCCCCAGTATAATTTAATTTTGTGTTTGGCTTGAAATAACTCAAGCTTTTATAAAGATACAGCAACATATGAATTTACATTAATATTAATAACGTTTGGTGTGAAGTGCTTGCTTGCTGTGTTCGTAAATGTTCTGTTCTTTCCGTCTTTCAGACGCCAGCGGGCTCGGGAGAGACAACAGAAGCTGCTGGCAGAGTTCGCCTCCAGACAGAAGAGTTTCATGGAGACCGCGATGGACGTCGGTAAGGGCAGACATTTTATCCCCGGTGGTCGGCTTTTACACCTCGTCGCTTACACTCTCATCCGCTCTCTAATACTGAGGAAGGTCATAGGGATTTTAAAAAAATCGATGCAGTACGAGTATTTTGTACATGTCATTGAAGCAAGCCATCTACAGTAAATAGTGTTTTAATGTAATTAATGGACAGTTTGTAAGTCCTGGACCTTGAAACAAAACAACGCCTTACAACTTGGTCCATCAATGGATCATGTATTATATTATTATATGTCCTTTTTTAATTGTATCTGGCTGCTGCTGTCAAACTCTTTTCAGCTATGCTCTGTATTCACTCTGGAGCCATGCTAGTTACCTCATAGGGACTACGTCCTTGGTGCTGTAGTGGCACATTCTGTTGCTAGCTTTGTGTTGACTTTTCGTTGCACCTTTTTTTTATAAATAAACTAAATAAGGACACCTTGGTGGGTTTTTAGACATTCTGGTGGATTTCTGTCATAAGTTATACTTTGTTAGTCCTTGAAGTACGGAAAAAGCCTTTGGCTGAAATGAAGCCGTTCCTGCTCTGGCATGGCTTCCGTAAAGCAAGGTGAGGCTCTCGTGGCCCCTGGGGGCCTGTTAGGAGAAACTGAGAGTGACGTGTTCCAGGAGGGGGGTGACTAAGGGGGTGACCACCCAGGATCACAGCACTAATGGCGGTGTTGGCTCCCGGGTCCGTCCTGACACAGTGTGGTTAGTGGATGAATAATGGCCAATGTGATCCGACGCGCCGGCGGGGGTCTGGCCCCGGGGTCCGGCCCCGGGGTCTGGACCTTGGTCCGCAGCACCGCTTCCTGCTGGGTGTTCACGTTAGCGCTCCCTCTGGCTACCTGCGTCCGTCTCCACGTCTCCTTCAACTCACTGCAGGGATTCTAAAGCCCAAAGCACACAGTAGCAGTAGCAAAATAATGTTTTTAAATTTTAGTCCTAATTTGAGTCTTAAACGAAGTGAACGGAAAAAAAACGGCCCACGATCGGCTTCGCTTAAGTATGAACCGAAATTTGGGCTGTGGGCTTTTGGCTTAAAGGGACACGACGATGCATATTCAAATCAAGTGATCACAGAAGGAGTTGGGAGTTTTGTTTGTCTTGTCTTGTTACTCTTGTGTAAGTTAGGATCATTTCTAACTGCAACTTAGTCTCCCACTAGAGCCCTCGGCGGTCTGGTAGTCTACTGCGAGTGTTCCTGGTGACTTTGACCCACATATGTCCTTTAAACCAGTTTAGCTCGTATACACATCTTACAAGAATACAGCGGAGCCTGGGGTCTCCTCTCCTTTTCATCTGTGTTCATTTCACAGGATGAATTAAAGGTCACGCTGGAGAGAAATGTTGGCACGCGCATCTGTTCAACGTCAGTCTCTCTGTAGCTCGTGGCTACAGACTCTTCAAACATCAGTCTCTCTGTAGCTCGTGGCTACAGACTGTTCAAACATCAGTCTCTCTGTAGCTCGTGGCTACAGTCGCTCACCATACTGGGAACCAAGTAAATGCCACCATTTACTGCTGTGGTAAATAAAATCATATAGCATTTATTTTGACAGATATTGCTATGATACACTATTGGTGGGATGGGTCATTTTTGCATCACAATTTAAATTTTCACTGAAAATTTTCACTTAAATTTTCACTTAAAATCATGATGTGAAATTTGTTGGTTTTCTTACGTTTCTTACGTTTTCTTACATCTGGAGAAAACAATGTGTAGGCCAGGGCATCTCTAGCACTACAGCACTTCATTTATAATGGTGTTAGAAATGTACATTTATGCCTTTTACCCTTATCAATAAATTGGAGCTCCTGTGATTTCAATAATATTTAGATTAATTGTTCAGCCTTTCCTAGAATGTTATGCAGAGGACGTCTGGATCTTATGCCCGACATCAACGTTTCTATCATATAGTTTTGTTATTCACTTTACCTGTGTTGGTGTGTATTGATGCTGGTTGTGAAATACTATACCAGGAGTATGTACGTTGAATCCATGTCACTGTTCTACGATGCCAACGAACCAATATATTTTAAAGGTGACCGAGCCTTTTCACAAAACATGGTTGAGTGTATTGACCTGCAATAATCACTATTTCACATCAGATTGTGACACATTGTGCCCTTGTTTCTCACCTTGTGTGGGTGTGCACACATGCGCTAGTGGTGGGGGGCGGGGGGGAGGCCTGAGCCTCGAGGCTGAAGCCCTGAGACTGAAGCTGCGGCATTGACGACTGACGCAAACAAGTTTCCACCCCCCCGAACCCGATGACCTCTCCTGAGAACCTGCTCCTCCAAAAAAATGCAATAAATCTATTTCCAACACGGCTCGACATTTCATCACATTTGCTGTTCAAATTGAACATGCTCCTTAACATTTAAAGCTAATTCCACATTAGTAATTAATCTCTCTCGTACCGAGGCCGCCACCCAGACAGGGGAGGCGGAAGGGGGGGAGGGGAGGGGGGGGACTGAGACTGTGTATCGATGAACGCTCCACTGCTCGCTTCCACCTTTTTCTGCATCAAAAAACAGAACAAATATCCTTTCCAGTATGTTGGCCAGGAAGGGTTTTGACCTTAAAATCCACATGCTGGATCTTGGTCTAGATTTTTACATTTTCCCTGTATACAATATTTACCCATCTCCTTCCATCCCATAATACAGGCGAGACAGCCACTTGCATTTGCCAAAAGCCCATCTGCGGTGGATGCTCATTAGCTAAGATTTATTAATAATTGTTGGTAGAATTAGGAGGTGTTAGTGCAGCTTTACTAGAGCATCATGTTGACCTAGAAGAGGAGCTGGTTTACTATGAAGACCTCCTGTGACCAGACTCACCAGGAGCTGGTTTACTACCGACCACCTCCTGTGACCACACTCTCCCACGTCTGTCTCAGATGGAAAACATTTCTCGATTCATTACCTTACGATGAATTTATCACGTTCCACTATAACTCCCTTCCTGCTCCTTCATGACATTCTTATCGTCCTGTGTGTCCAGAATCCCCCGACGGTGAGGCGGCCATGGACCTGGGCACGTCGGAGGTGATGGACTCTGAGGTCCTCTACGACTGTGTGATCTGTGGCCAGAGCGGCCCGTCCACCGAAGACCGACCCACCGGCCTGGTGGTGCTCCTGCAGGCCTCCTCAGGTACCCTCCCCCCTCTTCCACCCAAACCTCACCCCCACCGTTTTGAGACTCTATTAAAATGATCGCTCCGCACATTACCGTGTTGTTGTTGTTTCACCGTCGTGTTGATTTGTAGTTCAATTTTACACACGCACGCACGCACGCGCACGCACACCCTGCGAGTGAATTGTGTGGTTTAGGGAGCAGCTAATTAACAGGAGCTGTATTCTGCAGACGTCTGAATATACTTCCCCGTATCGGCGTAGAATTGCCCATTACGCCGGAGCTCTTCCTCAAGCCTGCTCGGATCCTCCGTATTGGAGATCTCATTTTAATAGGCATGTTAGCTGTTATTTTAATTGGGTCATTTATCATCCATGTTGATGCCTGCTTGTTTGTACACTGGGACCCGCCGGTGGTAAGAGGTCATTTCTATGCCAGCTTTGTGGACGCAGTCATTCACTGTCATGAAAACAAATGGATTGTTTTATTAGTAATTAGTCACGTGCTAGCGTGGCTTTCTCTGTCCTCAAGGTCAGACGAACACTGCGTGCGGTCTGCCCGTTGCCTGGGAAACCGGCTACCCGGGAGAACGTCAAATCGTAGACGGCTTGGATTGTGTTTGTGGGCCCATAACGGTGCACAATCACCTGCCCCCTTTTCTTTGTCCATCATGTCCATCCTTAAACAATCACAGAGATTGTATTCTATCTGTCAACTCTTATCTGAGAATGATCAATCTTCATTTATGAACTGCTTGTTAACGTCCGTGAGCGCACAGCACTGACAACATACGTTGTGTCTCCTGGCTGTTATACACTTCATGCTCCTTATACGATATCAACCACGATGTCAAATGTTGGCATCGGTAGATAAACGTTAACTACTAGACTACTATATGTTTTGGGGTAACTCATGTTTTTGTGTGTTCATATGCGAAAACGAGACCACTGTTTATCATGAAACGATGTCATGATGAAAAAACGATATCAATATCGGTGTCCGCCTATATTAGCTTATCGATATTGGTATCGGTACCAAGAAATACCGGGCAGGTCACTGCATCCCTAATGCTCACAGTAACAATCAGTGGGTTTTGGTGTCAATTATGGGTTAGTATTGGTGTGGTTGATGTATCTTCTGTTCCTGGGCTTGTGTTCCAGTGTTCTGGTTGATGTGTCTTCTGTGCTGGGCTTGTGTTCCAGTGTTCTGGTTGATGTATCTTCTGTGCTGGGCTTGTGTTCCAGTGTTGGGGCATCGCTGTAAAAGTGGCGACGCCAAGAAGCTGCCAACGAGCGACGAGGAGCACATCTATGCCGCGGACACGTGCGGGGTGGCGCATGACCTCCGGCTGGCACTCATGCAGCGCTTCTTCAGAGAGGTGACGCTCTTTTAAATGAATACATACGTCCGGTCCTGTGGGGTCAAAATGGATTTAATTGTCTTAAGACTTTTCAATTAGCTTTTCTTGTTTTGTTTGTTCAGTGTTTGGTGTGAAGTGACTTTACCCCCCAAAAATAGAACCATCTAGAGACAAACCACTAGACGTTGCACTTTTAAAGTCACAAGTTCGAACACACCCCAAAAATAGAGGCCTAAAGCGGTGGTAAGATCTAGTCTTGGCAGGCACACTGCCTTAAAGTAATACACCTGTCAAGGTGAGTACTTCAGCGGTGTTCCTCTCCATCAACAGAGGTTTCAACCGATGACCATGTCAGCTGCCAGGGCCCTCGGTCTCTCTGAAGGACTTATCCTCCATTTTCTTTTACGATCGGTGTTTGACATTGGACATCCAGAACGACTTCTCTTTAGTCGTAGTGTCATTAAGTTGTTTTTGTGGTGTTTTTAGCCATGCTTTCGAAATGTAATCCAGTGCACCGAGATATTTTCCCATGACACAGTCTGCCTCCTATGGATTCTATTATCTGCTCTCATCTAAACCTCACGAAGTGTCTAGTGTCCAGTCTAGTTAGAACACTGTTTATATATTCTCCATAATGTGGCTCTTATGCTGCATATGTCCTGTCAGAAGATATGTGTGCGTGGCCTGAATATCTGAGGTGTATTCGTTATCTTGTGTGTCTTCTCAGAGCTCGTGTCTGCAGTCGGTCTCTATCGGCTGGGACGGGGGCGTCTACGTCCAGACCTGCGGACACACGCTGCATATCGACTGCCACAAGTCCTACATGGAGTCTCTCCGGGTGAGCCACTCTCTCCATGTTGTTTACTTGTTGTTTTATCCCAATGTTTTTTTTATTGGGTCACAGCAGTACTCGACTAGTGTAGCCCTTAAGAGAACAATTCCAGTACAGAGTTGACATTGTCTGTTTGAAGTTGATCCCACTCCCTTTGTTTTCTGTGTTTTATATAAATCACGAACCGTGTCTTTACTTTGTTCTGTTTGTTTTCTAGAATGACCAGGTCCTGCAGGGCTTCTCCGTGGACAAGGGAGAGTTCACCTGCCCGCTTTGCCGGCAGTTTGCCAACAGCGTGATCCCCTGTCGGCCGGGCAGAGGCCTGGAGGCTGGAGCCTGGCACTCTCCCACCAACAAGAAGACCTGCGTCCTGGTGAAGGAGGTGGAGGACCTGCAGGAGCAGCTGGCCCCCTTCCCAGTAAGGATGCCGCTTCTGTCGGTCACTTGGTCCGCTGAGGCCGGGTCGTTTTGGTTAGGTTCCTGCTCCTGTTCCAGAGTGGACAAGGAGCTCTTGTGGTACAAAATTCAGGTCTAGACGAGAGATGCATATATATATATATATATATATATATATATATATTATTTTTTTCCCAGATGAAAACCAATTTAGAATTTTGTAGTTTCATAATTTGTAGTTGCAATGCAGGTGTTCGGATGAGACAACCCCCCCCCAATAAAACATTGTTTAAACGAGTGTACTCAAATATACTGTTGCACCCCATTAATGACGAAAAAATATAAATAAATTATAGCAATATAAGTTTAAAGCCACACCGGCATTTTATATAAGGACTCATAACTCCCCTGTATATGTTTAATATCTTGATCCATCCATAAAGATGGTTTTATATTTCTCTCTTTCATTCCTTCTCTCAGACGGAGTCGAACCTCAGCAAAGAGATGGAACTGGTCATCAAGGACATCAAGAACGCCACCCAGAAGAAGTACATGGACTACGGCAAGAACCCTCGTTCACCCGACAACGACTTCCTCTTCATGTACTCCGTGGCCAGGTGAGTGTTGTCTGGAGACTCCCTCGTCTCGGACGGGCCTCGAGTCTGCTCCTCTGCACCGTCCCGCTCAAACGTCAAAGACATGAGGCAGCACACCGATGTATGACGGATATCTAGAGCAGTCTGATTTTGTTAACTTGACTATGGTTTATGCATATTCCATAGATTGAATGAAGTAACGCTGAGGTGCATGGTTTAGTTGTGCCCACCTCTGACATGCAAAATTATTCAGCAGACATGTTTATCCACGGCGACTTCCAGTGAATTCAGATGTAGGTCATTAGGGAGCAGGTAGGCCTTCTCAAGGAGGCCTACAGGTCAGGTAGCAGACTTTGCCGAATGAATCCAGAATCTTTTGGCTGAGAGTAACCACAGACCACAACGCTATCATGCTGTCTGCATCTCACGTACCTCAAATACCTAAGGTAACCTTTAACCTTTTACCGTTCCGTTGTCGGTGGTAGAGTCGGGTGTGTCCCTCTGAGAGAGCCTAGGGTGTGTAGTGACCTGTGACCCTCAACTCCTCAGACAACAAACACTTGTACACACATACACGAGATCAAATAGATCACAGATCTAATTACAGTCTTCTGGATCGTCTCATAACTCCGGATTCGTCACCTGAAACCCAGAGTACCTTCCTCTCCAGAGTTTTTAGCTTTAGGTTTTTGCCACATTTTTGTTATTTTATTTTATTACCGTCGCGTAGAGCCCACTGAAAAGTATTGAAATTCAATACTGCAGATGTTGCACAGTCTTTGTACTACACTGGATATATAGATTACGTGGCATTTTCTGAAAGTTGTGCAGGGAACTGTGAAGGGTTTCTGATTGCCTTTATTCATACCTCTGATTGCCCGACCGTATGGGGGGCTGGAGGTGTTGCTGAAAAACCGCTAAGGCTTTACCGGCTTTGTCAATTTAGGCTGCAGTAAAGTTGTATTGACTCTCGCTCCCCTCGCGTCTCCCCCCTCGCGTCTCTCCCCAGAGTCCTTTATTAGGCATCACTATGGATTTATCACGCACTGGCTGAAGCTTTACGGGCCACTTTTTCTCTGGGAGTGCTTATTCACAGCCGTGCTTGATGACTGCTGCTGCTGCTGTGTGTAGGGGAGTCTGACTACAGGTTGGTGTGTACCTCATGTTGTCCTGTTGCTCATCTGATGGTGGGGAAAAATGAAGATGATGATTTAGGAAGATGCTGTTTAGGACTATTTAAGTTATTGACTCTTTCACCCAAAGCGACGCACACACACACACACACACACACACACACACTGTGTAAAGTGCTTTGGGGGTCTTGAAAGTCGCTGTATAAATGCGATGAATTATTCTAAATGATTAATAAGGAGCAGGTAGGGCTTGGGTATCTTGCACAAGGCTGCCCTTGGGGGTCAACCCAGAACCTTCCGCTGGCTGGGAGTCACCACGGCCACCACTACACTCTCCTTCCTGCCCCACTAAACGCACTTGAAATGTGAAAACGTGGGCTACACTCTTATGTCCTTGGCTACCCTTAACCCCTGCACCCTTTCCTAAAGAGAGGCCCTGCC
>OOFB01012624.1:30380-41194 GCA_900323305.1 Trachyrincus murrayi | reverse complement strand
CGGTTTTTCTGGATAAAAAGCCACACAGCCATAATAAACCACACAACACACACACACACACACACACCACACACACACACACACACACACACACACACACACACACACACACACACACACACACACACACACACACACACACACACACAGTGTTGTGTAAGGTATTATGCAGTCACAGACCTTTAATTAGTTGAAGGCCACAAGGGCTACCTGTTAGGATCCTCATCAAGGGTTACCTGAGAACACAGCAGGTCACGTGTGTGTGTGTGTGTGTGTGTGTGTGTTGAAAAGAGATTATCTAACGAAAGCTATTTTATAACAAACTATTTTCAAGGCTATTGCCGCCCTGCTAGTGTGATCCTTTTCATTGGGACTGAAGACTTTTCAGGCTTATCTTAGGTTTTTCACACCTAACTGACAGATTCTTTCACAGATCTGTTCTTTTCCGCAGCAGGTTTTGGGGACTTTGAGGACTCAGAGTCAGGGGGTGCCTGCAAGTGCCCTAACACTACTGCACTGTGAAGAGCTGTACAGATAACCTTGGTGTCTACAGGTAAACAAACAAGACTAGACGTAGGACTGGACCTTTTGCAGTGAGGCAGGCCAATATAGCATTATGTGATAGCTATTAGGAGTTATTATCGTCAGTAAAAAGAAAATCACACACACACACACACACACACACACACACACACACACACACACACACAGAGCCTTGATTGGTTTAAAAATAAAACATGGTGTCGTGAATTGTCATCACTGAACCGCTCGGCAGCTCATAGATTTAAACATCCCAGTCACCTTCACCATACACCTCTAAACTAGACCGGCGTCTGCTGGTTGTGTGTCTAACAAGGACTACTGCCGCGTTTCATTGTCGTTTGATGCACATTGCAAACGTTTAAACTCGTCCACGCTATGAGTTTACACAAAGCACCCCCTGTGTTATATTCTCTTGCCTCATTCAATTGAAAAACAACGACAGAGCTTCGTAGCCCGCCAACTTACTCTTTGTGATCTTCTGTAAACCCAAAACATCCTCCGGAGTAATGCTTGTGTTGGCAAGCAGTTCTTCCTCCGTGGTGACCGGTACACCCACGTCGGTCGAGTTGCAGCCTTTCTTCACTTTCATCGCTGGTGCTTGGTTCGGCTTCGTGGTCCCCTGGCCGCGCTGCTGCTGCTGCTGCTGCCGCCTCCGGTTACGGTAGTCGTGCTGCTGCTGCTGCTGCTGTTCTGGTTCCCGCCTCCAGAATCTCTGCTTGGATTATCACCGGCGGGCTTCTTCTGAGCGCTTGACGGGATCTGGCTGTTGCCTCTGCTGGTACAAGAATAGCTCATTCTCCGTCCCTCCCCCCCCCCTCCTAACCCCAAGCTCACAAAATACTAAACAGTTATGCCCACACACACACACACACACACACACACCACACACACACACACAGCACGCACGCACCGTCGCCGAAGGATGCGGGGTTGCCTGCGCGTCTATTATCTGGCGCTTAAAGTAACCCCCCCTCGTCTCCAGCAGACCGCAGCCTGTCTGTCAGGCGGCTCGTGGACAGCTCCCCTGCGTCTCGACGCACGCGGTGACCGCACACGCGCTGCTGGCCCCTCAAAACACTACGTCGTGTGAGAGTGGAGGGTTGAAAATCTGCGAGAAATTAATCTATTGTAACTGGGGGGAAAAAAGGGGGCGGGGGGCAGCAGATGGTTGTCGTGTCGGGGGTGGGGGGTTGGTTCGCTTGGTGTTCTGACGACACGCGTAGCGTTCATAGCCCACACTTCTGTATCAATCAGGTGATGACATCATCGCTAACCATTAGGGGATTGTAAATAATCGCCACCCCCCATGTAGTCCCACCACTTTGAATCGTGGTATATCCCATTGTCAGTGTTCAATGATGGCTAGCCGCTACGACATTATATTACATTATTGTATCTGATCACCGTCTTTCAAGTCAAATGTCCTAATCAATTTAGCAACAGGTGCCTCTTTTTACTGAAGGATATAGGTGTAGAGAAGGCAGCAGGTGGGCGACCCACAGTAAACAGGCAGAAGGTATATGGGAGCTGGAGAGAAGGCGGAAAGTAATGCATGATGTTTTCATTTGCATGTTACAAGCGCGTGGGTATCTGTGAGTCATACAGGGCATTTCAGTCAAATGAAATACCAATTTGTTCCAGTAGAGGCGCTGTTGCGGTATATATATACAGTGGACTGTTGACATATGTCATGAAAAATATCACAGTAATTCTTCTATAGTTTACTTTTTGGCTGGTTGAATTAGTAGAATATAGTGCATTGCAATGACTCTTTTTCGTAAATGCATGTGATTAAGCAAGGATTTGTATCATCTTTAGTCGGTGGGAAGATGTCAGATGACAAAAACATTGTAACAGGGAATTTGAGTAAAAATAAAATAACGGCCAATCACATATAAGAAAAACACACTGCAGACACACTGTGCTCCTGGAATATGCTTGTGCGTGTCGCAGTGTTGCACCCTAGAGGCAATCAGCAGTTATTGCAAAACTGAAAAAACAAGAAAGGACTTTTACTTGTTTATGCATCTGTATAACAATAACACAAGGGCTAGTAGTAGGCTATACATTTGCATTGTAGCATTAAATGTTTGCTTGAGGTGTTTTGACTTTTGTCAAACACAAAAGTCTGGCCTAGCCTACAACCCATAGACAAACAAACAAAGACAATGGAAAAACCCAAAAATATGCACATTGATTGTTCAGGGGATTTCAAATGACACAGATTAGGCCTACACAAAATTAATTCGGGGGATGATTTAAATGTCTGCGTGAGTTTGAGAGCAGACTGTATGTTCACCACCGCCCTCTCTCTACTCTACTCTGCTGAGTTTGCTTGTCGCTTTGTCACTTCTGGTCAGCTGCTATCATCAGCAGAATGAATCACATGCACGTGCACGCACAGACACACTCACACACACACACGCACGCACGCACGCACGCACGCACGCACGCACACACTCACACACACACGCACACACGCACGCACGCACACACACACATACACACACACACACACTCGTTTGCGACAAGCTTCCACAGAGATCTGGGCAATGTGCTGACCTTAGTACCCTGTTGTGCAATGTTCATTGTTTGGAATAGCAACGGAAAAAAACGACACAGAGGAGGATTCAGCTAGCCAATAGGGGTTGATCATTTCATCTGTCATCCTCCACCTGTTTGTCTCAATGGACAAAATAATGTGGCAATCATGTAAGTCATTAAACCTCACGCACATGCACACGCACGCACGCGTGCGCACACACGCACACACACACACACACACACACACACACACACCACACCATACCACACACACACACACACACACACACACACACACACACACATACAAACACACTAGCAATAAACATAGATTTTCAAAATTAAAGTCTGCCATAATAAAAGTGATGTATTTTGAAAGTGTGTCACCTCATAGACGTGATGTCACTGTCCATTCCCCTGGGGCAATATTCACATTTATACACATTTTTATACGCCCATATACTGCCAGCATAACAAATAAAGCCAACTCATTTCCCTCCCTAAACTACACAGATATCAATCTAATGTCTTTGTTTCCCCTGAGCTGTGTTACATATTCATCTGGATGTAAACGGTTATTTTCAAGCCAAAACGGATGTTTTCAAACCGTTGCTTGTTATGAAATCTGAAGATGGTTTTTATATGCCACAAAATAACAAATAACGCCGCCGATGAACGACGAATAACTTTGTTGCTGAGGAAGATGTGCAACAACAGATAGGAGTGTACAGTTGCTTCTACAAAGTGCTGTTCTTAAAGTCAGGACAACCCTGGTTACAGCTAACGTTTGACCATTATTTTGTGTCACTTTTCTGATTCATTCTTCACTCTTGGCGTGTTACAAAAAAAATACTTTTACCCAAATGTAAAACAATTGTATTTGTGTCTGTATTTCAACTTCACAAAACAACTCACATACTCCTTTACTCCTATGCTGTTTTCTTCTGCTTCAGACCAACATGGCTGACACTGTAAGCGGCTACTGAAGATTTTGTGAAACGTAAAGAGTGCCTGTGTGTGTGTGTGTGTTAACCCCTCTGTGGTTGGTCGACCAACAACACAATGGAGTCCAAAGCAAAAGTGCTGACAGCAGACGTGCCGGCCCCTCCGGGCCCCTGCTCCCCGGTCGGGTATATATACCCCCACACACACCACCACCACTTCACAACGAACAGTGGGATCCCGCCACATACACACACCAGCGATATTCCTTTTTGGTAGGTCTGGTGACCCCTTCTTAGTATCTGAGTATTGAGTGTGTGTGTGTGTGTATGCATGTGTGTGTGTGTGTCCTGTGTCTAGAGGGGTGGGGACGGCCAGCACACTCGCCCTGACGAGTGGTGTGATGTCATGTGATGGGTCAGATATTGACAGGGAGCCATCTTGCCTTGGTCTTTGGTTCATGAAGCCAAAACAACAGAAAGAACCAAAAGGAGGAGTTGTAACGACATGACAAATGAACAGCTAAAAGGCGTCAGATGGTAGAATGCCCACGACTGGAAAGCAGAATTATCATATTCCCTCCCCCTATATGATATCATATTCCTCATGAAGCGTGTGTGTGTCATGAGTATTGCGTTAATCTAACCGTCGGTTGAATTCCCTCCCCCGCTTACAGGTACTGTTGAGAAAACAAGGAAGCCATGGCCCAGACCAACCCTATCAACACCATGCCCATGGGCCCCTGGAAGGTGAGCTTGCCTTGTGAAGACTCTCTGCACTGCAATTACGAGCCACCCAAAACAGTGGAGTCGCTGCTGCGTCAAACAAGGCCAAACAGCGTTTAATTCCCTGGATTGTTAATGGCTTAATCACCGAGTCACCACCAATTACACAACAGAAACTTCCGGAATCTACAATACAGAATGTATCCCAGAGGATGAAAGCTTGTGTATTTTCAGTGAGACATAGCAGGCCTGGGAAGTACATCTTTACAACGGCAAACTTTCGTTACTTTGATTGCCTTTCAATGTTGCTTCTTTTACAAATGTTTTTATTTCACTATCCTAGAAACATAGGATCTATCTATTTGTTTTTTCTTGTCCCTTTCTATGGGAGATGTGACTTATCTGTCTCCCCTGAATGTGGTAACTCACTAACTAACTCACTAGCTAACTAAGTGGGTTAACTAACCGGCGCCTTGTCCTCCCAGATCACCGTGTACGACCAGGAGTACTTCCAGGGCAGGCGCGTGGAGTTCACCGCTGGTTGCCAGAACATCATGGAGTGGGGCATTGAGAACATCCGCTCCCTGAAGGTGGAGTGTGGCTCGTAAGTAGTGCACATCCATTTCACTCTCCGTACTCATTTTACAACGCTGTGGAACGGAGCGTCGTGTTTCTGCAGGTGTTTGTTTAGAGACTAAATTGATTAATTTTCGTATGTCGTATTCGTATGTCGTATTAGCACTACAGAAAACCTTTGAGGAGTGATCACAGAATATAAATAGAATGTTTCCTCTCCACTCTTCTTCTCCTGGATAATTTTCTTCTCATCTCTTTCTTCTCTCTCCATTTCTCTTCTTTCTGTTCTTTTCTTTCGCTACCTCTACCTCTGCTACCTCTTGTTCTCTGCTGTCGTCTCCCCGTCTCTCTCTCCATCTCTCCGCCTCCGCCTCTAGTTGGGTGGGCTTTGAGCACTCCAGCTTCTACGGCCAGCAGTTTGTGCTGGAGAAGGGAGACTACCCTCGCTTCGAGGCCTACAGCGGCAGCAACTCCTACCGCATTGAGAGGATGATCTCCTTCAGGCCCATCTGCTCTGCTGTAGGTTTCCCATGAACACACACTAGCTGGGAGTCGCCTCTATCCGCATAATTGCCTTAAACTGAGACAGCCCTGAACGGGTAACCTAGCAAAACAACATTAACGACATCGGCATGTGATGTCACTTCCCCCATAGTTTCGCACAGCGTCATTAATTTGACCCAGGCTTTCCATGTGGTTTAATCATGTTAATGTTTGGCCACTCTTTAGGGAATAAATAGTTACTGTTGTTAAAAAATAGCCTTAACAGACCCTTTTCACAGAGGTGTCTGAACTATTGAAGATAAGTCTGCTACCCGAGCCCTGGCACATAAAAAGAGCAGACCCATAATTGGTGTTATGAGCGACACCTGTGGAAAAGGGTCTGTTGTCACACAATGAACCGCCCCCCCTGATCCTCCTCCCGCCTGCTTTGCTCCCCAGAGCCACAAGGAGTCCCGCATGACCATCTACGAGAAGGAGAACATGGTGGGTCATCAGTTTGAGCTGTGCAATGACTACCCCTCCCTGCAGGCCATGGGCTGGCCGAACCACGAGGTGGGATCCCTGCACGTGCAGAGTGGAGCGTAAGTACACACCCACACACACACACACACACACACACACGCAGCTCTAGACACACCTTTGGTGAATCCTGGCAGAATTTTAAAAGATATGACATCACTGGCTGCAACACACACACAGGTGCTTCTCTGCATGATGTGTCCCTTGTAGTCATGTAGCCATTTTGTAAAGATGACATATAATCTTTTAGTGTCAGAATTGGCCCATTTAAAAAAACAATGCTTTGTGTTATCCCGTTCAAAATCAAATCCACCATCCAACACTGTACTGAATGTTCAGTATTCACCCGTCCTCTTCCTGCCCTCAGCTTCGTGTGCTACCAGTACCCCGGGTACCGTGGACACCAGTACATCGTGGAGTGCGAGTGCCACGGAGGAGAGTACAGGTGCTACCGCCAGTTCGGCGCCCACGCCCAGACCCCCCAGATCCAGTCCATCAGGAGGATCCAGCACTAGAGCGGCAGACCAGGAGCAACCTCCTGCACATTTCCCTTCTTCCTCTTCTTCTTCTTCTTCATTCTCCTCCTCCCACTTTCTATTTCCCTCTTCTCTACTTCCATCCCTTCTCTCTCTCTCTCTCTCGCTCTCTCACTCTCGCTCTCTCTCTCTCTCTCTCTCTCTCCCCCCCCCCCCCACCACTTTCTCCCCATAACCCGTTCCGGCTCCGCTGCTCAGATTGGTCGAAGCCGGAATGTGGGCTGGGCTTCGGGTGTTCAGGATCACAGCACTTTTGTTTTGATGACGGAAAACAACGCGAAACAAAACAACACACTAACCAAACGAAAAAGGGGAAATGCTAACGGCCGCGTGTCGACGTGACGCGGAGGAGCCGCCGCATCTCGGGGAGGTCGGTCGGCTGTGAATGTTTTGGGTCCTTCTTTTCCTCCACACCACCGATGACATCACCGATGACATCACCGACGACATCACCAACCTCACGCTCGTTGTCCTCTTCAGGAGCAACTCTGTCACTGTGATACATGCATCATGAACCATCCTCTGTATGCACTGAAGAATAAAGATATGAGTAAAGAGAAAGAATACAGCACATGGAATGTCATTCAAATGTATCTGTGTCCAGCTCACAACAATATCATCCTAATTATTGATATGAATGGTAGTGGAATACTCCGTAATCGTTTATTACCAAAGGTCAACACATATGAGTTCAATCAAAATCAAACACACCAATATCTCGCCATATATTAATTTAATTAATCTTATAATACTCAATGCAATATACTATTGAGAATGCAAATAATAATAGACTTTCAAACCATATTCACACTCACTGTGTCAGCTTTCATTTTATGTTTGAGTACAAATGTACCCAATATGTAATATAATGTATACAATAACAAGAATTAGACACATTAGATAATGTATTCACTGTGTCCCTGCTCCTCCTCCTCCCCCCCCCCCCCCCCCCCCCCCCCCCCCCCCCCCCTCCCTCCCTCCCCCACACCCCCCCCACCCCCACCCCCCCCCTCCCCCCCCCCCCCCCCCCCCCCCCCCCCCCCCCCCCCCCCCCCCCCCCCCCCCCACTGTGTCCCTGCTCCTCCTCCTCCCCCTCCCCCTCTCCCTCCTCCTCATCAAACAGTGATAAAGAAGGATATCTCTTGAATTCAGTACACAGTCACATTTTGTCATTTGGCTAAAGGTAATTTAGTAAGTCATCTGCAAGCAGTCCAAGTTTCAGGTACCATAAAGGTGTAAAATATGTTATTCAATAAGAATCATGTAATCATGCCTACAGTAAATAAGAACATTATATAGCCTTTTGAAACTATTGATACTCACAGAGTCCATTTACACAGTTTCTAGCAATTATTCTATTCTACAATATGTAGACCACCATAACACATTAGGCTTAATTCAATTAACGTTTTCTGGATATATCGAAATATCTTTTTTTAAATACTAGTCGAGTAAACTACAATTTGCGTCGGGAGTCGCTTGAGGGCGCTGTTTCACTTTTAAAACATGACCAATGCGAAAGTTCTTTGTTATCGTTATGGATGTTAACATCCATATACAAATGATTGATATTTATGTTTATTTATATGATTTATTATGTTGAATTTTATTTTTGCACTCATTATATACATTTTTCACTTTCGTTATTTTGGTTCAGCCAAGCATTGGTGAGTGCCTGCTGTAATTATGCTACAAATGAGAAACAAATGAGTGTTGGGAAGGTAAATTACCTACAACTTTGAAAACGTTAGCTATACAAATTATTTACACAGATAATTAAGTTTACCAGGTTCATACATTCCATTATAAATCCCATAATTAGAAAGTAGCCTTGACAGCTTCATTTACTTAAGTGGTCTGTCTTTCTTGCCTTTCTGTCTGTCTGGCTGTCAGAAAGATCAATTGATTTGCTTATTTTGCTTATTATTCAGACCTGCGTGAACTTGAAAATGAACTTAACAGTAAGCTTGTGTAGTAGTGGCTTTCAGTAAGTTACACAAATTCAGCGTAAAATAGAGGCAAGCATAAATACACTTGGCAAGAATGAGCACTGAGACTTTCGTGATGAGTATGAATGAATTTGTCTTGTCTCCTTTCATTCCTGAAAATGAAACTAAAATGGCTAACTGTATTTAGGACTAGAGTTAGAGACTGCATTTAATCAGATAATAGACCTATCATTCTGGGTAGTGGAGCCCTCAGCCACTATGTCTTCACATTTCATGTTTTCTAAAGCTAAACATCAATTGCACTGTCCCAGTTGAAATATTTCATCTAAAAAATATATTTCAATAAATTGTTGTGGCAGTTTCCCCTGCCACATGCCATCTACAGTGGCTTTTTAGGGCTCCTCCAACAGCAGGACACAAGCAGATGATGATTAAACCGGTTTTATTGTGAGACTGTTTGAACAGGCAGAGCAGGTGGTACATGCTGACATGCGAGCGCTCCTCCTGAGTGTGTGTGCTGGTGGCTGGTTTAACCTGTGGGCCTTGATTGGCCAACGCCCCTCAGGTGTGCAGCCTCACCCAGCAGCCCCAGAGTCTACTCAGTCTGACTCGGACCAGGTGAGGCTGCTTAAACCAGCCACCAACAACACACACTCCACAATTGTTAAAACAGTACTTGGTAAAATAAGGCGTCTAGTTATCACTACTCACTGTAAAAGTGTTGTATTTGTTAATTTGTTTGTAGTTTGTTGTAGTCAGCATTGCTTCTTGGCTGCCATGACAACCACACTGAAACATATCCTGGTGTAAGGGAATGTAAGGGAATTCATCTCTGTCATCATTTTGCAAGTGGCTAATATGGTGTCCTCCATGTGATGTCTGACTTGCATTCGTCTTCCACAGTTAACATGATATTGTGGCGGTAAATACATTAATCCCAACCCTACATTATCTTCCATATCATCATCCATCCATGAAAACATGTGCGGGTGGTCACAATAGCAGAGATTCATTCGGTATTTTTTGCTGACACATGATTCACATTATTTAAAAGGCAACTGGGTTAAAATAGTCATCGGTCTTCTGCAGCGCCACGGCTTAACCAAGTGTTGTGATGAGCTGTGGGAGGAGCCTCGTCTCTTTCCTCTGGTTCGTTTCATTATTAGTTTAGTGAGTCAGTGTGGCACCGACTCCAATCAATAATACAGATATTGTAGACGGAAGAACTAGTACGGTTTAAGTTCTCAGTTGTTTATTTATTTTTATTTCGCCATCGACTTAGTAGGCTGCTAAAGTGGCACTACGTCCTAACGGTTTGATAATATTTGTCATGTCAATGTATTGTTGATGCTGATTTGCGATCATCTACTACATTGACGAGGTCCACAAGACCAAAGGCACTTTCGTTCCTCGGTAGACCTATGCATCTCTCGCACCCCTGGTTTCTGGTAATACCACATCCTGTCAGCAGGAGGCGGAAATTTTCTTTGCTTCGTAATCTTCACCCATCACCGTCTTTCTTTCTTTCTTTCTTTTTCTTTCTGGGTTCTCTCCCTCTTTTCTCTGGAGATATTTCCTAAGTGCCTTTTACTGTAAATCAAACCACAGGGCCTTCATTCAAGTACAGCTGAGGGATAGATAGTTAGATAGATAGTGGTCATGTCTGGCCGCTGCACAATGAGAGCATCCGTAGGTAGGTGTGTGTGTGTGTGTGTGTGTGTGTGTGTGTGTGTGTGTGTGTGTGTGTATGTGTGTGTGTGTTGTAGGTGTGTGTGTGTGTGTGTGTGTGTGTGTCTGGTGTGTGTGTGTGTGTGTGTCAGGTGTGTGTGTGTGTGTTTCAGGTGTGTGTGTGTGTGTGTGTGTGTTTCAGGTCTGTGTGTGTGTGTGTCTGGTGTGTGTGTGTGTATACCTTTATTAAAAAGTAAAGCTGATGGAACATAAAGAAGGGAAGGCTGCATGGCTCTGGTTTGAATCAT
>OOFB01012624.1:5557-17897 GCA_900323305.1 Trachyrincus murrayi | reverse complement strand
TTTTCCCCCCTCTCTCTTTTTTTTTTTTTTTTGTGGGGGGGGGGGGGGGGGGGGGGGGGGGGGGGGGGGGGGGCATCCTGGATGCCAGGGCAGACCTCGACAGTTCTTCAGCTGGCAGCTTTAGCAGGTACAACAGGGACGTAAAGCTTGCCAGTGAAGAACTGCCGTGTGTCAGCCATTTGCAGACCGGCGTGTACACAGCGGCGGGTGCAGTCAGCCATTACAAGAAGAGAAGCCCTTGAACCAAGGATCTTCTGGTTCGGCTGTGTGAAGACCTCCTGTAGAACGAGAAGGAGAAAAACACAATCGGAAGGGGTTAGACAGAGGGAGAGAGATGGAAAAGAGGGTAATAGAATGAGAGTGGGGAAGGAATGAGAGAGAGAGAGAGAGAGAAGGAAAGACTTGAGATCGGTTGGTGTGTCTTGTCCACCCTGTGTTTCCCGTAGCGTGGGCATGAGGTGTGTGTGGTGGAGGCAGTGAGAGACGTGTGGTAAAAAAAACAAGGAAAGACGTACACGCGAGGAACCACGTCAGATGTCAACGCATACGTAACACAGCACAAGTGTTACTGTGTTGTGTTGTGTTTTTTTTTTTACTGAGGTTACGCATATGATGGTTCTGTCCATCTGTCAACTTTTTACTGTCCAACGACGGCTGAGGTCACAGGATGGGCATACTTAGACGATAGCTAACTGAAGTTCGTACTAGAATACTGAAATGACCAGCACTTTTCAGACTCCATTCATGTTCTTTTAATCACCCATATCTTTTTGAATGTGCATTTTTTGTCCTCAATCTCTATCTCTCCCACTCTCTCTCTCCCTCTCTCTCTCCCTCTCTCTCTCTCTCTCTCTCTCTCTCTCTCTCCCTCTCTCTCTCTGTCTCTCTCACCCTCTCTCTCTCTCTCTCTCACGCTGTCCTTCAAACGCTCAGGAATTCCTGACATTCCAGCTGCATATGTGGGAGATTCCATTCTGCTGCTCTGGCCTCTAACAGCACCCCTTCTATCTTCTATCCATCCCTCTTTTGGCCCCATGTTGATTTCCACCTCTGGTGGAAGGACCCCTAACTCTCCGGCCAACATCATGCACTTCCTCTACCCTCTACAGATGTATTATGTACAAAATATCCATAACTGCATAGTAACTGTACTCTTAACTATCCATGGTGTTGTGCATTTAGACGATGCCCGCCCTCGGTCACGAGGTATACACGATACCTAGGCTGAGGGTCATGAATTATAGCGTTATCCCGTTCGCAATCCTGTTCTCTTACTTCCTGTGAGCCGTGGACGCCGGTTAACAGTCCCTCCGAAGCGTGCTCGGAAGTCCCGCCCTCTCCCTCGCCAATAACGCACATGTGAAGCCCCCCGTTTCAGACGTTCTGTCGTGGCATGTTGTTACATACTTATTCTTATCTTATTATCTTATTTTTCTCTCATAATTAACCATTTGATGTCAATCGTTAAGCCTATTAGGAACTTACATACTCAACTTTTAGGGTTGAGTTTTGAGTTTTAGGTCATTAGAACACAATAAGGATGTTACATCTTCCTCTTCCTCCTTCAGCTCTCTCTGTATCTTCCTCCTCCTCGCTGCAAAGCCACCACCAGGTAGGGCCGGGCAACCGGGGAGCTTATGTGAAACAAACTGTGATTCATGAATTCACTCAGCAACGACACAAGATTACTCACCACATGACACACACACACACACACACACACACACACACACACACACACACACAATGCCCTGCTTATCTCAGACTGGAGACATGCGTTCTTTACCACAGGATTATCGGCTGAGGCTGTACAGTATGCTGGGCAGAATGTGAATATCAGAAGGAACTAGTGTTTTTTTTAATGTATTTCACAGCACGTGTACATGAATAAACAGACAACACACACAGTGATAACTACCCACCAAACGCTACTGAATCAATCAAATATGCATGGCTAAGGTCATACTGGGATGAAGTCAGAAGGGGGCGCTGTGCCACGCAGAACCTCTATTGAGGACTTGTTCAAGGGGAAAGCAGTGACATCACCGTGCACTAATGTGAGCCAATCAGAAACAAGTAATTGCCATGACCTGGTTTCACCAGAGATAGAGCTGATTGATTTTACCCAGCTACGGTACTTCTTCTTTGTAGCCATGCATAGACTCAACTAGGACAGATTGCAGTCACCAGGCATTAAACATACCTCATCCCTAACTCTTAACCCCCACACTTATCATAACCAACATCAAAATAACGGTCCAGTACCACATCGTCTAACTGCACACTATCGACACAAAGTCAAAACAGCCTGGGATGGCTTCGGCTTCCATTTTGTCTCCTGCCTCTGGACATTGAGCAGCAGTTAAGTTGTCAATTTATGACCAAAAAATATTCCTCCCCTTTAAATGGAGACTATAGCCTGTTGGTTTAGCAGAACAGTTAAGTGGGAGGTTTTGATGAGACATACGTGTGGACACTACACTGCCAATCTGGTCATATGTGTGAATATCATATCCATGGCCACATCCTGCCTCTCACGCTCAGCCAGTCAGCAGTCTGTTTCATTGGTTCGTTGGGTGGGGGAAACTTCTAGACTCTTTGGAAACCATGACAACTCAATGCATGACATTTCCCCACCCAGGTAGCATTGAGAATGCATTTCCATTGAGTTTTGGTTTCCTCAAAGATTCTAGAAGGTTGCCCCAGCCAACTAACTGATATGGCCGCTAGGTGAATATATTGGTCTATTGCATTCATTAGACAGTTTGGAAATGATGTACTGGACCAGTTTGGTCCTCATATTGATAAATGTTGCACAAATAGTGAATGGATAATTCTAATGAGCAAGATGTTGTGTCGAGTAGGAGGCCAAACATATTGGGATAACTGGATATGTCAAAACTGCAGCTCAAACAGAAAGAGTAATACAAGATTTTTGTCAGCACTGGGGTTGTGTTACAATTACCTCATTTTTTGCACCAACGTGAGTTAATCAAAAAATGAATGACGTTGTTTGAAATACGTGACTAATACATAGCGCAATCCCATGCAGTCCTAGATGGAGAGAGACCAGTAAGAACGGCTGCTAGCGTGTGCATGCTAGTACCTCGGTGCAGCAGCACTAACTCCACGTCGTGTATCTCTGCTGTCAATATCAGCTCAGGTGCATTCCGCTGCACTGGGCGTGGTCCAACTGGAATGTGTTTACGGAATTCACAATGCAGCATTTTAGAAGGATGGTCTTTGGTCTCGGAACGCCGTCCAAGAACAGGGAACTGGGTGGCGGCTTGGAAGAAAAAAAACTAGAAAACGAAAGAACTAGAAAACTAAAAAACATGGTGAAAGTGGAGAATTTTACCTGGTTTGTTTGGTGTTTGCTGCTGGCCTCCGACGATGGATTGAGATCCAGTGGCAGGGTGATTTTCTAGTAGCAGGTAGAACTCAACCTTACCTGCACAACATGAAAACATTGGGGGGGGGAAACAGCAACAGATTAAGCCTCAAAATCCATTGCTAGTTTCCTGGCTTTCTAATCTAAAGTGCCGTATGAATGACCCAGACACAACCTTTATGGGGGCCATCTTGTCAGGACGAGATACTGGGTGTAACTAACTAACTGTTAAGCAACACGGACTCACTTCTGCAAATATGGATGACAACGTTACAAGGGTTTTCAACAAAAAAAATGAAACATAAAGGACGTGTTTGCAAGATAAGATACATGAGAAGGCATTGGTCAGCAGTAACATAAGGTTCTAACAGGGAAGAGGTCAGGGGCATGCCGGCCACCGACCAACGGGGTTGCACCCATGGAGCGATGGCAGTGCAGGCAGCTTGTCACAGAGTCCATTGCGCATTCCTACCAGCGGAGCAAACTCTGTAGCAGTACAATTATGTAAGACAGGCACCATTGACGCAGACAGGCATCCAGTGCGTGTGTATGTGTGTTCGGTGCGTTGTATGTGATTAGGGAAGGTGGTGGTGGTGGTGGTGGTGGTGGTGGACGGGGGGCAAGGCTGAAGGGTGTTCCCATGAAAATCGTGACAAATCAGCAGTATGCCGGCCCAAATATAAGATGCCAAGAAAGAGATTAATTTGGATTTCACATGTGTTCAAACGCATTCATTTGAATTGGACACGTGATTTTGGAGGTGACCCTGTCCCAGATAACTGTGTTCTAACTCTGTTCCTGTGTCAATGAGGACCAATGTGACAATCCAGGTTACAGCTGGCTATTTTTGGATCAATAAATCAGGAATTCCACCATTTCATCATCTACTGTAGGCCTATGTGACATGGACTTAGCTCATCACATTATAAGCACTGAAAGGGTATGCATATTTGGTATTAACTAATTCATATATGTATTATAATACTATAATATACACATGCCACACATTGCTTTTAACTGTCATTGATGCAATCTGAGACAGGATGGGGTAGGGTGGGGTGGTTGGTCTCAGATCTTTACAGATCTTGCCGAGAATTCCTAGTAGACCCGAGTTACTGGGCCCGATGTAAATGACACAGGGGTCTTGGGGTGTAGCTGCTTTCATAATAATAATTCCGTATAACTCCGTGTCATTATTTGACCACGCCCATCAATCGCACGCACGTTAAAGCCTCAATGAAGAGTTTATTAGAAAAAAGGCCAATTTTAGAGTGATATTTCGTGGTTGGCGATTCCAGGAAATTGGGTCATCAAATAGCCACAGGACAAATGAAACTGACACGAACAACAAGACAGGGCCGTCCACCTACCATCAAACCGTCTACGCGCCCCACCTTGACCACCAATTCGGTCGCTCCTACTCGGTCAACCGATCACTGTGGTCCGTTGGACTTCGGTGCCTCGCCCACTCCTTGAATAGTCGCGAACCTTCGCTGCAATACGCCGTTCACACTCCACGATGTCGGTGTACTACGATAGTCTACGTTCTGTAGGCCTACATATACTGTAATTATAATATATTTCCTATAGTCTACCGTGGCGATCTTACTTTTTTTGCGAATGTAGAATGCGGACCAGGACTTCGGTCTCCTTTCAGAACTCTGGTCTGAGTCCTGTCGCTTTCTCACTTGCTCTTCTAGCTTAGACCTACTCCCCCCGGTGTGTGTGTGTGTGTGTGTGTGTGTGTGTGTGTGTGTGTGTGTGTGTGTGTGTGTGTGTGTGTGTGTGTGTGTCTCTCTCTCTCTCTCTCTCTCTCTCTCTCTCTCTCTCTCTCTCTCTCACACAGCCGGCTTCCTACTCCGATCAGCTGGCAGCGCCCGTGACGTAGACGTCCAACGCCGTCCAATGGGAAGTGAACGTCGCACGGCACTGTGACGTGTCCACGTATATTATAGAGCCACAGTCTCGAGCTCCACTGCAGATCATTAAAGTTAACATATTAAAATTGCATCGTGTAGGCCTAATGTTAACATTCGACAATATTGTTTTGCAATCGCTTCATATCGTCTTTTCGTTCATTATATACACCAATATTAGGCCTACATTAACAGCCTCTCCACACACCCATACAATTCAGGAACTATTGGTACAATCTAGGGGTAAATATAATATTCTAGTGACTTCCTCTCCGTTCTGCCGCCCCTGCTTCTATCTTCGTTTTTGATATCCTTCCTTCTGTGCTATTTCTGCGGCTTTAAGGTTGCTGCGTCACAAGAGCACAATGCTTTCTCATCGTCACCTGATGGAAAGAACACACGCACATATTCCCACGACACCAAATCAGCTGTCTCATTTCCATGTTTCCCTCCCCCCTTCCCACCGCCCCAAATACACTGCTTTCCGCCTCCTGTTTGCTCAACATTTGCACTATTACAAAACTAAGTCACGATCGCATACTAAAACCAGGGGTAGTAAATAGCCTACATTTCTAACACATTCCCGTATTTCAAACATGTTCATATGTGAATAGCTCATGTTAGCAGGAATTATATGATGAGGGAATGTGATTCCTAAAAATGCTAAGAACGTTGTAGTCTAGCTATTTTTTTTCTTTGAGACAGACAGACAGACAGACAGATAGACAGACATATAGATTGTTAGGCCTATATCCAATTCTCAAAAATAGTTTCAGGCAGCATGCTTTGTGTTTCATTTGGCATGGGTGTTGAGGTTTAGGCCTACGTCGTTCTCTCTTAACGTTGTCCTAGTTACGTTGTAAAAATCGACCGAGCAAGTTGACCTAAAGATTACACGAATAAGCCTTTTTTGCTCTTTCCGCATTCTCTGTTTTAGAAGACTTGGTGTCCTTTGCGTGTGACCTCGTGGCGCAACGGTAGCGCGTCTGACTCCAGATCAGAAGGTTGCGTGTTCAAATCACGTCGGGGTCAGCTGTTTATTTATTTGATTTGCACTAAACATAAAAACATATAATTCGAAAAATTGCCAGGCTTCTTATCCCATCTTTGAAGGCATATTCGTACACGAAAAACCGTCCAGTGCTGCGCTGCCCACACACGTTACGGTTAGGGAACATACGCAACCAGCTGGACCCTATTGGCCACCATCATAGACTATAAAAGAAACCATCTGCGCCACGTGGAGGAGGAGTTCGCCCAGCGGTTGCTATGGAGACGCGTCTCTTAGCCTCGCGTGCTAGCGGAACACGTCAGGTAGATTTTCTTCTGGTTACTTCGAAACCACTTCAGATATTTGGCATTAAGTCTCTTTAACGAATTCTGAATTATCTCTATGGCACGCCGTATTGTAGTAACAAGGCGTATGGTAACCTTAAAAGACAACTTAAAACACTATTTATGATGCTAGAAGCCGTTTCACTAAACGAGGGGAAACTTCCCCTGCTCCCGAGAAACACAAGAGAGAGGAAGAAGACAAGGAGGACAAGAAGGAAACGGAAGACAACAAATGGTGCTAAAAAGAGAGGACATTCAGTAAGCAACCACGGGGAAGATGAAGGTAAATTGCTTCTAATAAAATAGATTGGCGTTCTTACTTTTATTGTTATGAACTGCCATATGTCTTTTTTATATCTTTACTCACATCTTCCCAGATGTGATTAAATCGATTAAAAACAAAGAACCAACACACGACGAATGCTTTATTGCATAGGATTCAAATAGCCTATATCAAATAATTGCATTAATACATGTCAACAATACGAAGTTCGAAGTGTGTGTGTGTGTGTGTGTGTGTGTGTGTGTGTGTGTGTGTGAGAGAGAGAGAGAGAGAGAGAATGTGTGCACAGATCTGCTTTGCTTGTGTTCTTGTGTTATGTAACTGTATTCTTTTCTATAGACAACCCTGGGAGCATATTGCCACCCAGCACCCTGTCCGTCTCCCTGCCACCCCTCCCCTGCCCAGGGCAGCCCACGGCCCTGGTCATTAAGGGTGGAGAGGAGAAGGGTGGTGCTGCCCCCCATTGGAGCACGAAACCCCCCCCGCTCAGGGACGTTGCTGAGCTGAATGCCCAGGCAAGGGAGAGCTTAAGGTGGGAAGGGGCGCTGGAAGACCCCCTGGCGGAGGAGGAGAGGCTGGAGGTCTACAGGGCCAAGAGGCGGCAACGCTACCTCGCCCTGAGGCAGGGTCTGACGGAGGAAACCCCGGTCCACTCCTGAAGAAGATACCGCCCTTCACCACTGTTTGACCACTAGGAGAAAAAAATATTAGCAATTAGAAATAGCAATTGTAGTCAATGCTAATAGGATAAATAAAGTGTTATCCTGGTAACAAAAATGTGTACATTGTATGGAGTTCATACAACATCCTTTAGAGGCCGCTGTTAGTCTAACCCACATTGTTGTGGGCTGGAAATGAATCCCTCGTGGCATGTGATCTGTCTAAAGAATCATTTTGAAGAATTATTTCTCCCCTACAGACTAGGTGTGAAATACCTGGCTACAGTGTCCACTGGCAACGCCTTCCACAAAAGAAAATGATGGTCATGGATACGGGTGCTGCTACAGTTACTGTTGCTGAATAGGCCTCTTTAAAACGTAACTGAGAGTTTGGCTGGTGCTTTTGAATTATGGAGCACAAGGGTGGATTATGGACAGACCCTTTTCACAGAGGCATCGTAGGACAAACACAGGTGTCGCTCATAACACTAATTATGGGTCTGCTCTTCGTATGAACCAGGACACGGGTAGTAGACTAACTAGTGGAGATAAGTCTACTACCTGGTAGCCCTGCCCTGGTACATAAAAGGAGCAGACCCATATAGTGTTACCTGCGAAAAGGGTCTATTGTAGCAGAACATTTTCCTGGTTTATAATTTGTGAGTGGAAGCAAACATAGAACCAAATGAGATAGGGGGCAGACTGATTTATATTGTGTTTAAGTAACATCTTTTGTCTTTTAAAAGACAAGACTATGAAACGAGGCTGAGATCTCTGAAGTGCTGTAGCGGCTTTTTATTGTAGATAGGCCTACTTGTGACAGTGAGACATGAAATTCAATATTAAATATAAATAAAAGCAGATACAGTATATAACTTTATACATATAACTTGAGACAATAAAAGCAAGCCTTATGAATCAGACTTGCTTCTCTTATAAATGGGCAGGAAATCGATCTTAAATAAACACTGTGTATTTATAACTAGATTTCAATTACACGTCAAAGGATCCTTTCTTGTAAACATGAGCCATTTTTGTAAAATGATTGTATTACAGACATCAGCATGAGTTGCATTTCTTACAATAGAATGTGCTTTGTAGTGCTTTGTACTTCTTGGAAATAGCCTGGATCCCGTCTCGATAACAGTCACTCAAAACAGTCAACAAACACTAAAATCAATCAATGGTCAGAAATAATACAGAAAGTTAGGCAAAAATTTTTTTTTAGGAAAAATTGATGTATTTCTTATGAATGCAGAGAATATAGTTCATTAACTTTTCTACCACCCACAAAATTAGCGTCCACTATCAGCAACCAAACTCAAATAAATAATATGTCTATATGAATCAAGAAAACGACTTCTCACAAAGTCTGCTGCTGTCAGTTCCATAATGAACATCGGCCTTGAGTGAGGTTGAGATACATAGCCTACATTCCCTACAGTACATAGGTTCCCAACCATGTGTTTCATAACTGTGTCAGTTTCATAACTGTTATATTACACTGTGGGAGGGGGGTTATCTCGACATAAACACACACACATGTACAAGCACACACACACACACACACACACACACACACACACACACACACACACACAAACCTTTGTTCCCCTTATCAGAAGGGGGCTTATTCCTTCAAGTGAGCAGAAGAATACATATATGTGTGTGTGTGTGTGTGTGTGTGTGTGTGTGTGAAAGACAAACAGTTATTCCCAGGTTAAACAAGGGCTGCATCTGTCTGCACACAAATATACCATACCAGGTCCACGTTGACTTTAACATTGAGTATCAACTCCAGCTCCAGGTGATGGATTTGAGGTCAGTGCCCCTGGCGATCGGAGGGTCTGTGTGCTGGTTTAAACTAGTCAACGCTCTGGTCAGACGCCTGCAGACGCAGCAGGAACCGTGCAGCAAAGCCTGGAAATGGTGCAACATCGCAACCTCTTTGGTTCACAGCTCCGTGTCGGGAACATGGGCAGTGTTGTGGTGCGTATAAACATCTGTCTGTCTGTCTGTCTGTCTGCCTGCCTGTCTGTCTTTCTGTCCGTCTGTCTATCAATGTATCTAAATATCTATCTATCCGTCCCCCTCTCTAACAATGAATATATCGTATCAGGTTAACAGCGGGTGAATTTGTCTTACACCCCATACAGTTTCTGGCACCATCCTCAGATGGCAGAAGACCTGATCTCCACTCACACCTTGTTCTCTCACAGCCTCGTCGCGGTCTCTACAGGTGAGAGATACTCTCTCTCTGATGCCACACACGCTTATTATCTGGAGTAGAATTCATAAAACTGTGTACATTTCCATTAAATGTGCTTATAATTGTTGTTTTTATTCCAAGGCCAAATTGAACATCATGTCTATCTGTTGACATCAAAAAACGAACACCTGTACATGTACAGGGTTGACTGAAAGAGTCAAAAGACTTTCTTCTATGTGTGCTTAAGATCACAATAACTTTACTAATTGACTTGCTTGTGTGTGCGTGTTTGTGTGTGTGTGTGTGTGTGTGTGTGTGTGTAGGTTATTTCATCTATGACGCTATGGATTTGCTCCTTAATCAGTCATTTAAACGGTCTTGGGAGGTGCTCCTACACCACTCAGTGGTAAGAGATGTGTGTGTTTGTTTGTCCCTGAATGTTTGTGTGTGTTTGTAAGTTAACATTGGTGGGTTTGAGTTTGTTTGTTGTGTTTGTTATGAAGTGATTGTGTGTGTGTGTGTGTGTGTGTGTGTGTGTGTGTGTGTGTGTGCGTGTGCATGTGTAACCATGCACATATAGATCTGTTGTAGGTATAACATGCTGTGTGGACTGAGCTGTGCTCATAATTAGGTTAGTATTGTATTACCTTCCCTCCCTTACTGGTCACAGCCTTGATCTCTGTTACATTCCTCCTCGCTGTAGCCTATAAGAACACAGCACGGCGGCGTCCTTCACCTCCAGTCATAAACCTTCCACCTGGGTCAAAAGTATCTATAGATGGGAAATATATCTGATGTAACAGAAAACGTGACTGCGGTTAACAAACCAAACAGCAAGAAAGTAGATTAGTGTGTGTAGTTCAGTGTGTAGTGTAGTTACTCGTGTTTAATAACTGCCGTGATGTTATGTTTCATAACTGGGTTGCAAATGTTATGTTTTTCTTTTTTGTTTATGGTTTTTTTATGGTTAAAAAAAAACTAAAACAAGATACAAAGTATGCCATGCTATCTGTATGCCAGGTGAATGTATAGATTATATAGAATTTTACCAGGTTTAATGTTGTAATGTGTAAAAATTTGTCTCATAGTGGCATCACAGGTGGATGTTTAAACGTTTGTTTGTTTCTTTATGTTTCTCTTCATTATATTAGAACAGAGAAGATAATATATAATACACTTCATAATAATATACAGTAATACAATTCCATGTTGGCCTGAGTGATTTTAAGCCTGTGTATGCCTGTGTTCACATTTTGTTTTGTCTGCGTATATTCCTGTACTCATATCCTGTCTGCCCTCCCCCTCCCCCTCCCACAAGGTCATTTCCTGTTTCAGCCTGGCGGTCAGCTCCCGCCTCTACGTGGGCTTTGCTGCCCTGTCTCTGCTGGTGGAGATCAACACTGTCTTCCTCCACAGCAGGCAGCTCCTGCTCCTGTCCGGCTGGAGGAACCGGCCTGCAGGGTTCACCACCACCACCCCTCTACCTCCCCAGCCTACTGTGGCTTACCGTCTGACCAGCCTGCTCAACCTGGCAACGTGGGTGGCTCACACATTCTATAGTCATTAGCCTCTAGTCGTTCTCTTTTTTTAAAAGGAGAGTCAAATCCCTGGCCTGGGAACCGGACGGTATTTGCTCTGGCAGATGGTCTGGCCCCCCCTCCCGTTCTGACAGATTTCCAGCCGACCTGGTCCGGGTCGGGCCAATCACAGCCGTCACACGTTTTGTTGCTCTGATTGGTTGTAGGTCTATCCAATTGCGTCCAGAGGCATTTTGGTCTGCGCCCGTTGATAACGCCCCTTGGAAATCTCAAATTAATTGAGAGACTAGTACTAATATGTGAATTGGTCTGGCGATGTCAGGCTACAAAATCGCAACACCACTTGTAGATTAGTTTGTTTGCTATTGCATGCATACCGGTAACCTCTTATTGGCTTACCCGGTCTCCTGCTGCATGATAATTATAATAATTAAGGACAATATTTCCAAATTGCCCACCCCTTAGTTCAAATGTGACTCAACAATACCCGGCGAACTCTAAAGCCCTCACATTGGCAAGGAAAACAAACCTCGAGAAAGAAAAAATAGAGATTTTCGTGCTGGGAGGGGTAGGTCAACAGTTATGGTCAGTATAGCACCGCTCAGTGGCCAAGTACGGGATCTACTTGTAGCAAGTGTTGTCTTACAGCTCCAGGGATCCAGGTTTGATTCCCCAGGACTCAGGTCATGTCCTCTGTCCGCCCCCCCCCCTAAACTAGTGAAGATAAGTCGACGATGACACCTCTGTGAAAAGCGTCTATAGGCCATTTATACCATGTTCAATATTTATATACTGGAATCATATTGGGGCCCAAAGCGGAATTTTATTTGGAGGCCCTCCAAATGATAATTTATTGACAACATCGTAGCGGACCGGCCGACAAGGGGGGGGGGGGGGGGGGGGTTTGTGTCGTAGTGGCTTCACATTGCCGCTTTTAATAATGGCCACGGTCTCGGTACAAATGAGACACAAAGGTTTTGAACTGCCCGTGAGAAGAATGAACATATAC
>OOFB01012616.1:0-12065 GCA_900323305.1 Trachyrincus murrayi | reverse complement strand
TTTTCTCTCCCCTCTCCCCCCCCCCCCCCCCCCCCCCCCAGCGTAAACACCAGGCTATGTATGATGAGTTTGTTAAAAGGAAGGATATGAAGAGAGAGGCTTACTCCTCTGGGTCGCTGCACAGCTTCACTGCCAATGGTGGGACCCCACGCTACACCCACCCTGCCAGCACCGGAGGAGGAGCGCCATTAGTTGGAGGAGTAGGGACCTTAGAGGGAGTAGGAGGTGGTGGTGGAGGAGGAGGAGGAGGTGGTGGTGGTGGTGGTGGTGTGGTGTCCAAGTTTGACAGACATGATCCACGGCAGGTGTGTTTTTATGAGCACAGGAATCAATATGTTTCATGTAACACACATACAGCGCCGTAAAGACTTGGACCCATTTTTTTATGTTCTGTTTATTTTCCCCCCGTGAGGTTCTCATCTCCGAGGCCATAGCTAAGATGATGGTGCGTGACCTGCAGCCAGCGTACACGGTGGAGAACCAGGGCTTCAGGGAGCTCCTGCAGCTGCTAGAGCCACGCTATGCCCCAGAGCCCCGGCAATACTTCCAGAACCAACTGCTCCCTGCCTACGCCTACCAGGCCCAGCTGGCCACCCGGCAAGCTCTGGCCTCAGCGCTGGCCCTCAGCCTCAGCCTGGACCTTTGGAGCAGCCTCTCTAGCGGGACAACAGGGTGAGTAGCTATTTATGTTTCCGGTTGATTGAGCACACCAGATGTTTAGGTATACCCCCGGTAATACCAGGAGGACTTTTACAACATAATGGCCCTGCTGCTCATTCTAAACGGCGGCCCCGAGAATAGACTGCTGTAGCGTGAATGGACTCCCAAGCCAAGGTTTTGTACAACTCTTGTGTGTGTGTCTGGTTTGAAGGCAAAGCGTTGACTTTAATCAACGCCAACGCGAGCTATGATGACCACATGCCTCAGTTCTGCCACCGCTGACCAGTCAATGGCTATTTCCTTGCAGGTACCTGGGCGTCACCTGTCATTTTCTCACATGCGAATGGCAGATGCGATCGGCCCTTTTGGCGTGCCTGCCCCTCGGCAGGGGCGGGTCCCGGGGCGGTCACGTGCTTGCTGAATTTGAGGAGGTGTGTCACACGCACGGGGTGTCCGGCAAGGCGTTCCGCGTCGTGGCCGAGCCCTTTCCCACCGCGACGCCCCCGGTGCGGACATGCTGCCTTCCCGGGTTCAACATCGACGCCGGCGGGCAAGAGCAGGAGGCGGACAACGCCACGAACAGCGGCGAGGACCCGGAGGAGGAGGTGGGGAGCAGGAACGGTCATTGCGAGGGGAGGGAGGACGGGGATTGGGAGGACCCGTGCGAGCAGGGCCTGGGCGCGTCTCGGGTGGACTGCTTCTCCGACTCGCTGGATCGATGCGTCAGGGAGGGACTGCACTCCTGCCCCCAGCTGTGCTCCACCCTGGCCAAGGCCGCCTGCTTCTACAACTACATCACCTCTGCTGTGCCGCCGGAGAAACTCAGGCAGGTGCTGGATGGGCCTGGGGGTGTGACGGGGAAACCGGGGAGTTTCCTGCCCGATATAAAAGACTGGGCTGCTCAGCTTAAGGTATGTCGTTTTGTTTTGTTAATGTTAATAATTATGGATGAAGAAGATGTATTATGATACCCTAAACTCACTCTTTTCTCCAATGTCCATGACAAATCAAATAAGGAATCGCATTGAATTAGAATTTGTTTTGTTGATTTAGTCCAATTCAATTGTCATCCAACCGGTGGTGGCGGAAAAAACAATATTAAAATGACTAAAAATACAAAGAAATGTCATATTCACCACCACCATTTATTACTGGACCCTCTCTCCCTCAAAAGCCTTTTTCAAGTGAAAAGTTTACGTCTTTCAAATTTGTGCTGCGGGCGGAGGTGGAACCTCTTAAAGTCTTAAGTGCTGTTTCATCGTCCTTCAAGTCTGTGTATCACAACAAAACACGCTGTCCTCTACACGTATTCCCCAAATTCCCCGCTCATTCGAGGCATCATTGTTTCCAAACTGCCTACAGGTTCTCCGTCAGCTGCTGGACTCGGTGGAGTTCCTGGAGGAGCTGAGCGGTCGAGGGGAGCTAGCGCTGGGCGACCCGGAGAGGGCGCAGCTGAGGGAGCTAATCGACACGTTGGAGCCCTTCACCGAGGCCTGGGACATGATACACTGGGACAGGCAGACAGACAGACACGTATCCATCAGCCTGGCCTTGCCTTGCGTCCTAGGCCTCCGTAAGCACCTCTCCGAGACCTCCACCCCCCACTGCCCCTCTCTCCTGGCGGGCTTGGCGCAGGCCGTGGAGCGGCGCCTCGCCCCCATTCTGGAGGATCCCCTCTACATCACCGTCACCACACTGGACCCCCAGTTCAAACTCACCTGGAGCAGCAACCCGGACTGGCACAGGCAGGTCCTCCTGGAGGAGCTGAGCAAGCATTCCCCGCTCTCCCTGCCCAACACCACGGGCAGGGAGCTCACCGCCTCCGCTGCCGCCACCACGGAGCTCCAGGCGCCCTCCCGGGCCTCGTCGCCTGTCTCCTCGCTGTCCCGGCCATGCAAGCTGTTCTCCTTCATCAAGCACAGACCCACAACGCAGGCCAAGAGCCTGGAGCAGGAGCTGGCGGGCTACCTGCGCGAGGAGCCCACGGACGAGGAGCCCTTGCATTACTGGAGACGGAAGGCCATTGACTTTCCCCTGTTGGCCCAAGTGGCCAAGAAGGCCTTCACCGTACCGGCCAGTAGCACTGTAGTGTCCAGCATCTTCACCACCGCCAGGCAGAATCTACAGCTGGAGAGGGGTTGTGTCCTGCCAAAACACTTGGAGACGCTCATCTACCTCAAAGCAAACTACAGATTGTTATGGACTTAAACTTGCACTGTGTGACACTATTTTTCTCGTGTTACAAAACTAACTAAACTAACCTACTCTGAGGATGCTCACCCGTTTTCCACTGCACTTGGGGGACACACAACATACACCGCGACGATACTGCAATACTCTTGTTATCTGTACGTCAGTGGATATCAGCAAACATTCAGCATGGATGCATCTGGTTCCATTGTTGAGTCATCCATGGACTTTGTTAAACAGGAATGCTGTTGTCTGTGGTCTGTTGTAGCCTGCATATTGACTATACCCCCACTACATGCTGCGGATGAAGGAGACAAGACGCTAATCAATAGTAAAGCATTTACTTTGACATCAGCGACTGAACACAGCCTCCAGACAAACACAAGCCTGCTAATACCCCTCTGTCACCCGTCACCCTCTCCTTCACAAACAAAGCTTGAGCCTGTACACGATACAGATAATGCAAATAATTACCAAACTGTCGTTTTGATGCATACAATGCAGTTTATTTACACAAGCGCCTCAGCGCCCCTCCAGGGTAACCGGTGGCTTTGATGGATGGAAGATGTCCAACAGTAGATCAACAAACATGAGATCCCGCCCACGCTCTCTCTGTGTATCTGCTTTACCTTCCAAGGGCATCATCATAATAAATACATTTTCAATTCTATGAATCTCTACGTGCCGGTATTTATGTAGAGGGCGAGAAGCTGAAAGAAAAAGTCTGTTCTGTCTGTTTCTCATATCTATATACAATTGAAATTTATGCAATTATTTCCTCCCCTGCCAGTCCTTGATCATCCCACATCCTAAGCGTGGGAGTCAATAACTGTTCTATGCAGAGGATTGTTTCCCCCGTCCCTTCTTCTACCAACTCACTGTTCAATACCAAATGATTACCAAATGACCAAAATAGGCTGACCCTCCTTCCTGTTGGCCAACATAAGGTGTGTGTGTGCGTGTGTGTGTGTGTGTGTGCGCGCGCCAGCCACAGGCTTATATCTCCTGCCGTCTTACGGTAAAATTATGGAATCGCTGTGCTGGGCAGGATTTTGGAGAGGAATCGTAATCGTCCTCCGACTTCTTTATTCCGGAAGCGTGTGCTACTGGGCACGGCCAGCAGGGAGGCTGGGGAACTGGAGGTCACTCCATTCCACTGGAATTTGATTCAGCAGGCAGCCAGCATTTAATTTGCCCTCAGAACCTGAACACCCGAGTCACTGGAAAGAAGTCAGCGAAGTATTCCAGTATTCCTTTCCCCAAACTACGGAGGATGAAGGAGAAACAGATACACGCATCCATCAGTCTCATTGGGTAATGCCACGTGCTATGGGCAAAACATATGTTGTGATGATTCCACCTATGTTACCAATGGTAACAGTACCCCCCCCCCCTACTCCCCGCCTCCTCTGGTTATTTTCCAGATCAACTATCATGGCAAGCATGAGGTTGGCATTTCCCTCTCCAGAGATAGAGCTGCTTAATCTGCTCCATATTCAATGCGATTGTCTCCATAGATCATAATTAACGCCGACAGGCCTAATCTCAACCATTATCACCACAGAATGCCCCTGGAGTCGGAGCAGCTCGCCCAAGATATCTCTGAGATCTTGTGTCTTTTATCTTGTGTGTCCTCTAAACAATGTCTCCCAACCATAGCTGTGTTGTTTGTGAATGTGTGTGTTGTGTGACTCTGTCTCTCTATCTCTCTATCTCTCGCTCCCCCCCCCCCACCCTTGCTCTGACAGCTCATCCATTTCAGTTAGACCAGCAGGCTGGGCTCTGGTCCTATTGGTAATTGCCTCTAAAATGAATTACTTGGCAGAGAGTGAGACTGAGGGAAAGAGGGAGGGAGGGAGGGAGGGAGGGAGGGGAGGAAATTGTAATTGAACTGCCCCCTCCCCCCCCATTCTCTCCCCTTGCCTCAAGTTATTACATCTGCAGTGCAGAAAAGCCATTTTGCACACACACACACACAATCAATCCCTTCCCCCACAGAGTGGCCTGAGCACAAAACCATATTGATGTGGGATGATTTCTCAGAGATTGATTGTTCTTGGACACATGCGCACTAGGAGACTTACACAGCGTCTGGCACAGAAGACAAATACTGACTGCAATTAGACAGACAAATAACCCCCACTCCCTCATTCCAGGAATGCCCCTTCAAACTGGCCTTGTTGTGTCACTAAAGCCCAGCAGCTTACAGCGTTTCAGTCGTGGCGAGAGCAGACCCTGGTTACCCGTACACATTAGGAACAAGCCTAGCCAACCAGTTATTTATAACCTGCCTGTTGTTGGCTTGTTGACAGGCCCAACGCCCGGGCGGTCGCACCCTGTGTTTTTGAGACGTAAAATGTACAACAATCTTGGTTTGTGGTTTTAGGTAGAAAATCTGTCCACCTCCTCGTCTTAAACACACACACACACACACACACACACACATACAAAGATACACGAACTAGCCTTGTGTTAGTTGGCCCTGGAATGGAAAATGGTCCATGGGGGGTGGGGTGGGGGAATTACTGATCCGACTATCATTGGCACGGCCTGATGGACAAACATCCAGACTCTAAGCACAGCATACAATAGCATCTATTTTGGTCTGTCCACTCATGTTATCAGTCTTCTTTAGACAGACTCTCTACACCCCCCCCCTTCCTCTCTCTCTCTCTCTATGTCTGTCTCTGTCTCTGTCTCTCTCTCACAGACACATAGTACCCACTCAGGAACAGAGGCAGTATGGCCGACAGGAACACAGGACGCTCCAGCGCGAAGAAGAAGGAAAAGAAAGCGGAGAGCAAACCGCTGGAAGAGAAGAACAAAGACAAGACTAAGGAGAAAGCCGTGAAGAAGCCAGAGAAGCAGGCCAAGAAGCCCGAGAAGAGCCCAAAGGAGCCAGCCATGGTGGAGGAAAGAGAGGAGGAGGAGGAGGAGAAGAAGAAGAATGGTGGAGATGGAGACGCAGCGGGGGGTTCAGAGGCCAAAGACCCAGAAGAGAGCGGAGACTTTCAGCCCTTTGAGCTTCCGCCGTTTGAAATCGTCACCGGGTGGGTCGACCATCAGACAGAGAGACAAAGTGACTCCAGACAAAACCCCCACCTTTCTTTACCTTGCTTTGCTGCTCTCTTTTTGTGTCGTTGTCGGTTCCTTGTTTATCCGTCTGCTTTGAAGATGCAGTGGATTTCTCAGTCATTTACGAGTCATGTTGTTATAGAATATAAACGATGCCAGTAATATGAGATGCTAATGAGTCAACTAAAGGCCTGTTTCTCCATGCTATCTATCAAAGGCTTCCATTTGTTATGTCTGTGTATCCCGAGCTATTGGAGATCAACTTTGCGATCTATTTGTGGAATCGCAAGTGGCTAGCTAGTAAATTATATCTACAGTATATTGCGGAGTTGTATGAAAAGCAAGTTTAATGTGACTATTTAAGCTTTGCATGAAGAAGATTTTGCATGAAGAAGATTTGCCAGAGCCCAGCCCATAACAAATCATGGGGTCATTTGGCAACATTTCAAGAAGTTAGATGATTTATGCACCTGGGGGGGGGGGGGGGGCGTAGGTAACCGTTGCGGATGGACATTCATTTCTTTAAACTCAACCTAAACTAAAGTCTAACGAACTCAAGTCTTCAAGTATTTTCTGAAACGGACATGCAAGACATGATGAAAAAACTCGATGTCCTTTTCATACATTTGTGAAAGACTCATAAAAAATGTCTCTCTCTCTCTCTCTCTCACTATTTCCCCTTTCCCCCCCACCCAGGAAACAGATGAGCCCGTTCTACTTCAAGTTCCAGTTCAGGAATGTGGAGTACTCGTCGGGACGGAACAAGACCCTCCTGTGTTTCCGGGTGGACGCGCCGGACGGAGCTGCCGAGCCCCTCATGGGCTACATGGAGGATGAACACAACACTGCACACGCCGAGGAAGCCTTCTTCCAGCAGGTCAGCTGCACCCCCAGCACCACGTGTGTGTGTGTGTGTGTGTGTTTACGCGTGTGCGCGTAACCATGTTACACACATGTGACATGTGAATGTAAGACTCTTATGTGTAATCAGTGATAGGATACCTATGATAACAATGGTAGTGCCTGAAAAGTAGTAATTACTGATTCATAATAATACTCTCACTCCCCCCCCCCCCCCCCTCCCTCTATCCTCTCTGCCATCTTCCAGGTGCTCCCTAAAAATACCACCTGGCAGGGCTACCACATTACGTGGTATGTGACGTCCAGCCCGTGCGCCGCCTGCGTCGCCAAGGTGACGAGCGTGTTGCGGCAGTGGCAGACGGTGAGTCTCACCCTCCTCTGCTCCCGGCTCTTCCAGTGGGAGGAGCCGGAGATCGGCGAGGGCCTGAAAGCTCTGGCCGGCGCCGGCTGCAAGCTGAGGATGATGAAGCCCGCCGACTTCCAGCACGTGTGGGAGACGTACGTGGAGAAGGAGGGGGAGAGCTTCACGCCGTGGGAGGACTGCCAGGATAACTACAACTACTACACGGAGAAGCTGGCCAGCATCCTCAAGTAGACGTCTCATCGCAACGGCGCGCGTGTGTATATAGTAGCCTACTACGCCTTTTTATCAATAAAACAACGCTTCCGATGGGACGGTTTTGACTAGATCGATGCTTTTGTTTTGTTTTTTACTGCTGTTTTCTTGGTTGGTTGGTCTAAGTATCACGTGGAATCTCCACATGAACTAAACATGTTTCCTTAAATAATAGTTTGACATTTGAATGTACATATCAGCAGCTCTGCTAAACCACAGCTTCAACACAGACAGGGAGGGTAGGGTGGTCATTATAATAACACGTCAATAGTAAGGTGTCTAGGACATAAATAAAGCATCTGACATAGGCCTACATCTTCATACCAATAAAGGAGTTGATGGCAGAGGCAGTGCTGCCCCCTGGTGTTTGCTCCAATCATTTAATAACGAACCATTCCACAGTACATCAGTTATCAGTTGGCTACCAGTAGGTCACCATACAAACATGTCAAATGCAACAATGAACCATGAAACATCTGTGGAAAATAAAATATAATATGAATGTGCTAAATATAAGGAATGTGTATACAATTGCTTAACAAAATCAGTGCTGAACAGATATGATAAGAGTGCAACCGGGTCAATATTTGAAGGACTTTAGTCCACCGTTGTTTGCAGTGTCGAGGCTCTCGGATGTCTCGGCTGGAGGGACAGGGATAGATCGTTATGACACAACTATTGTGCCAAAGGTGCAGATTCATAATGTCATTCATAAATGTATTTATATGATTGCGATTGTACCTTCGCCCTCAGGGAAACTTAACGGAAGAGGTGTTGATTCATTGCAAATGGTGTTCGTGTCCTCTCCATCTACAGTTACAAATGACAGAAAAACAACCAGCGACACAACGCATATGAACAAAACATTACGCTACAGCACAGATACACAGTACAAACACTAATGTGTCTCAGCAAAAGTAAAGCTGTATTTTTTAAATCAGATTTAAACAATGTCCTGCTATTGGTTGACATCATTTTTCAGTTTTTTTCAGCCAAACATTTGGCTTTCAAACTGTATGTCCACTTTGTAATGGTCATGCTTCTTTTTTTTTTACCTTTATCTAAAGCAGCCAGCGCTTCATCCGTGACGTATTCCGCCAGTGGACAAGGTGCAACTGTTGTAAGAACGTAGGTAGGGAATTGTGAGTTGAATACATTTTATACATGCAAAGAAAACCCAACATTGAAGCACATTTTCGGGCCAACAAAAGAAGCACACAACAAAAAGTGTAATTTCACAGCATATGCATAAAAGTCACACCAGCAACAGCAGGGACGTAACCACATACCGTCACACGCTTTCAGCTCAGCCATAGTGAGAAAGAGGTTGGGCTCTTCCGCTTTATCTTCACTCTTGACTGTGGGAAAAACAAAATTAATACATTGCCCAAAAGTATCACGATGAGTGTGTGCAGTATGTTACGTATGTTAATTGAACGCATGCGGTCTTCATTTAAAATTGCGTTGTTTAGTTGCTTGGTTCAATAAAACTGCGATAACTTGTTGTCATATGTGAATCAAATCCCATGGCTCGAAGAACAAATGAAAGAGAGATGTAAAACCTGGTTTGCGAGTTAGTCTCAGCGCAAAGCATCCGAGAAAGACAGCGATGATGCTGAAGAACAGACATCCAGATACGGAGAGCAACACCCTTCTCTTCAAAACTACAAACAAGATGGAGGAGAAACCATAAAGACATTGATTACAAGATATAAATAATTATAATATTACAAATAATATAGAAATGAGATGGTAAACATCTTGCCCAGCCTGTCCCAACAACTACTTCTAACCACATCTAACCATATGAAGAACAATATTAAAGTCTAGCTACTTCCAGCTATTCGTTCCATCATTCAGAACCCCCCACTGCTACTCACGGAGATTCATGGTCTTAAAGGGTGAACTGGGTCTGGAATACAAAGGCCGTGAATCGCGGACACCCTTGCAGATGTATTGGCTCTGGTCCGGGTCCTCAGTCGGCGTGACTGTGTGTTTTTCATTGTACGGCAACTTGAGCTCCTCACTTCCCCTGATCCTGGATGTTTTGCAGCATTGGAACGGGTGTGTGAGCACGGAACCCAGGATGAATCGGGTATGTAGGACACAATGGTGCAGAGTGCAAGAGATCCTCCCTACCATGTGTAGTTCCACGGGTCTGGGCTCCCTTCCAACTCGCATTTCAGATCCAGCCGATCGGTGGAAAAGACCTCCGACCAGCCCGTTAGAAGAATCACGGTGGCCTGGGGGAGCGCTGTTAGGTGCACAGTTGGAATCAACTCTTATAACGCTGGAGATGTTGTTTATGTACACAGGTGGTTCATAAAAATACAAAACACACATACCTTCAACTTTGACCCGCAGCATCTTACTGTAGCCTGTGGAAAACGGTCCTCTTGTTGCGCGACACTGATGAGCTCCGCCGTTTGTAGCGGCAGCCGACGGGATGGTGTAGGTTCCACCGCGACTCAGGGGTTCCGCCTGGTCCTGGGACCAAAGGTACTCCCATCCAGACGAAGTATTAACCTTACAGCTGAAGGTGAGCGATTCCTCGGCATACATCTTCTCATACCCGGGATCTTGTGTTAACTGTGGTGTAGGTATGTCATCTGGAAGTTATGTTAGCATAATCATCAACAATGTTCAGATAATGTGGCCGGTGGGAGAAAGGCCGTCTGGTGAATGGACGGATGGACTTCCCTTTATCGATACTTTGACGTCATTTACCATTTTCGTCATGCTTTATATTTGTTTGTTTTATGACTATACAACATAACATAACACGGTGTTACTACAACAGGCCCTGTAACAGCCGCCAACATACAACTGCTCAAAACCAGGATCCTTCTGCAAGGTCAGGCTGGTCTGTTGTCTAAAAGGGACAAGTTAACACGTTTAAATCAATTGAATCAATTGCATTGAATCAAACACATTTCAATTAAATGGAATCAAATACATTTCAATTGAATTGAATACATTGAATTCGGTTACTTAAATTTAATATGATTTGAATTGAATAGAAACATTTTCATGTCATTATGTGGCATAGTGTCACCAAGTGGGAGAAACGCAGAGTCATCGGGATATGCTCAACATAACATAACCCACAGTAGTTTAGACACTATACTACTATAACGTACAACAAGGCCTTACAATAAGGATTCCTCTTTTATTTTAAAAAACCCTAGAACAAACCGTGGACTCACCGTAGACTTTGAGGGTAAGCCTAGCGCTGTTGAAAGTGTTAGTACTAGTCCTGGTCTTATGCCGTCCTCTACACATGTAGCTTCCATCATGTACCGCTGAAGCGCCGGAGATGGACAGGGTAACTCCATCATTGGCCACAACCACACCGTCAGCCTGGATCACCTCCCGACGACCTCTGTACCATATGTAGCTCCATTCAGAGCTGCCCTCCACTCTGCAGTTCAGCTCCACCCTCTCGGTGGGGAACACGTCGGACCACGGTGTGTTCAGCTTTATGGTCGGTGTGGGAATATCTTGGCACGAGAGAGACAACCACTTCGAGAATGAAAATCCGCATTACAGAGAACGACAGTGGCGAGCAAAGACGAAAAGGCGAAACGACCCGCACACCTGAAATGGAGAGACTCTGTCTTGGGCTGTGGCCGGTGGTGAAGGCCAGCTTGCCTCTCTTGGCCGTGCAGCTGTATGTACCTCTGTGGTTGAACCCCGCGGAGGGAATTTTATAGGAACCAGTTCCCTCGGTGTCAAGTAGAGTGGCATTCTGGTACAACTGGTACTCCCATCCAGTCGAGACACTCAAATGACAGCCAAATGACACGGACTCCTTAATGTAAATCTCCTTGACACTCAGAGTTATTACAGGCGGCGGCGTATTTGCTAAGAGACATAAAAGACAGATGTGTAATACACAGACGTGTATATACATTTAATACACAATTAATAATGACACTTTGCAGGATACTCACCATAGACCTTTAACGAGAGTGTGTTGCTGGGTTTGGACTCCACAGGTCTGCTCTTGTGTTGGACAGTACAGGTGTACTGTCCCGCATGCTCTTGTCTAGCAGAGCTAATGGAGAGAGAGCCTCTGTCTGACCTGACATCCGGCCCCTGCACCACCACCTCCTGTCCTCTGAACCAGGTATATGTCCAGTGGTCTGGGCTGCCCAGAACACTACACTTCAGCTGCACTGTCTCAGAGGGGAAGACATCAGGCCATGGTGTCTGGAGCTCCACCCTTGGAACAGGAATCTCTGCAGAGCAGCCAACAGTTTGATGTAGAACAGTAAACATTGCTCTGTTGATCAGCTTTTCGTTTTTGTTATTTTTCATGCCCTTCATTAACACTTTGACATAATTTAACATTTTCGTAATGCTAACATTTTGCAACCATATATTATATTATATTATATTATATATATTTTTTTCTTTTTACGAACATTTAACTTAACACAGTGTTACTACTATAGGCCCTGTAAAACCAGCTTCACAGTATGGAAATACATACCGTGTGTGTGTGTGTGTGTGTGTGTGTGTGTGTGTGGGTGGTGAAAAAGAAAACGTCTCACCAATAACGTTTAGACTCAGAGCGTTGCTCTCGTCTGTAGAGAACTGCACGCTGCCTCGTGTGGCCGTGCATGTGTACTTCCCGTCCGAGGGAACAGGAGAGCTGATG
>OOFB01012611.1:2758-14501 GCA_900323305.1 Trachyrincus murrayi | reverse complement strand
CTACGGAGACAGGAGGGAGGAGGAGAGGGGAACATACAGAGAGAGAGAGAGAGAGACGGAGATGGAGAAATCAAAAGCAGACAGATGTACACACACACACACACACACACACACACACACACACACACACACACACACACACACACGCAGGGGGAGGGGGGGTGAGGGGGGGGGGGGGGGGGGGGGGGGGGGGGGGGGGGTTACTAATGGTTTTCCCCACAAGAACCTGTGTTTCATTTGGACGAGCTCCAAGCCAGAGGATAGCACAGCGGCTCGCTGGGAATACATTAACCAGATTTAATGTAAGAAAATATCTCTATTGTTCTTTTTCATTACCGGGCACCAAAGTCATCACTATATTTCCCCGTTAAGGGCAAGGGAAGGGGAGATTGAGGAAGGTCGAACCAGTGAACACGCCTCCGGTTAGAGAGACATTGTGGGGTAATGTCCCCCTGGGCCTTGGGGGGGGGGGGGGGGGGGGGGGGGGGGGGGGGGGGGGGGGGGGGGGGGGGGGGGGGGTGGGATGGGCGGTAGCTCCTGGCCGTTTCTAATCGGCGGTCTCCATTCTAACAGGGCCGTGGAACGCAGCAGAGCCCAGCGCCCCTGACTCTGTGGCGCCGCCATTGGACGGCAAAGCCAAGAGGCGAAAAGCAATTAAGAGTTCACTTGGAACAACCCGAACGCCGTACGCGCCGGCGAGATCCTCGCAGGCCTCGGTCAACACTAATTCACCATGTCGCCTCTTTATTTACATGACCCCTACTCCTCACCGAGTCCCCTTTGTGTTGAGGCGCTCCGATGCATCTCCATTAGAACAAAACCTGGGCCCGTCCGGTGTCCGCACCGACGCTGAAAACGAAGTTTACCCCTCTTCCCTTTCCTCTCCTTTGAATTGATAGCGGCCTCTCCGCGCCCGGCCGCTAGTGTGTGCTCATCCACTGGAGAAGGGATCTCCAGCCCTGGCCCCAGCAGGCCCACATCCTTTTATCCGGAGCTCCCGCTTGATTGATGTGTTGTGGGCCCTGCTGTGGTTAACAGCAATTTTTATCTGTTGCTAGCGGCAACAGCCCGGGTTCCCCGGCGTGCGGCGGCGAGCAGCGGGGACTACTTGAAGCGGGGGCCCGCACACACGGATAAACAAATAGGTTATTCGGGGCGGGCGAGCCCTTGTGGAGAGGCCTTCCTGACAGGCAGGGGCCCACACCCCCGAGGGGCCAACACGATGTCAGGGCCCCAGCACTCTCCAGCAGGGCGCCGGGTTCCTTCACTCATTCTCCCCCTATGCCGAGCCGCTGGTGGGGGAACACCTGCGAGCCAGCGCTCTGGGCGTGAAAGGAGGGGCGGGGTAGAAGTGCATAAAGGCAAGGGTGATGTTTTATAGGGTGGTGAGAAGATAAGGGTGCAAATTATTCGTTAAGGCCAATTAAAATGTACAGTTTTCACATTCCACTTGAATGCATAATAATGTCTAATTTCTACTCAATTTCCTCTCATACACCGTATTGAACATTTAATCCGCTGAATTGCGCCGCTTGGTAAAATAAAGGCCTTTTAATAGCTCCTATCATAATTACCTAAACCTAAATACATAATCCATGTATTTGATAAAGATCTTGCACAACGGGTAGCCGGCCAAATGAGATGCGTTTGAAACCATGTGGAGGTCTTGAATGCCAAAATCAATTAAAACCGCAGGCTCTTGAGTAAGGCACCCACATAGTGTCCGCTTTGAAGTGACCACTTGTACAGCACCCTGTCGGGGTGGGGGGGGACCGGAGGCCGGTGAACAGTTACGTCTGTGTTCTCCAGTTTGACCAACCAAAACTAATTACTCAATATTATCGTCAATTCGTCATCAATTTTGTTCAAATCAAGGATTTGATTTGTTTGTCGTCGAAATGTTCCCCAGCACAATTATAAAAAAATTTATGCATTGAAGGATTGCATTTCATTTTAAAACACTTCTGGGGTCATGTCCACACCTACCCGGGCTTTTGTGTGCACCGCAGACAGTTTTTCGGTTGCTTGCTTCAATATTTAGATATTTGATAACCGTGTGAGCAACCCCCCCCCCCCCCCCTCATCCAATAGAAGCCCATTCAACATCAAACTCCACGTTAGACTCATGGTCAACACACGTCCCTGCTTCTCATGACTGATATCGTCCTTCTAATGAATGTGTCGACCTTCATTTCTCGATTAGTTATTTCATTATGTTAATATTTTACGCTGTTCTGTCCTTCCTTTACAAATGCGAAAGTCTTCGTTTGCGAACTTCTTCGGCTGTTATTATGTGTCCGATCACATCCGGCCATGTCCGGCACAAAGTTGCATCGTGTGGAAAACGATGAAAATGGGCTTTCAATGCAAGTCTGACGGGAGCATTATAACAACCGGGTACGATGCGCCTCATTATTACACCGATATCGCATCAAACTAAAGTTAGCGGACGTCAGTTTGTTCGATTTCAAGTGAACGTTTTGCTTTGCTTCTTCCTGATTTTGCCGCGAAAGGAAATCTAAGAAGAAGAAGAAAAAAAACGGTCTGGGGTGCGCACAAAAGCCCAGGTACGTGTGAAAAGGACCCCAGAAGTGTGATAAAGTGAAATTCCCCTTCAAGAATAGGAAAAGGAAAACCTCTGATTATGCATTCTAAAGAAAAGGAAAAAACTTGAGCTCAACTTGAATGGGAGGCAGGGGTGTGAGGGGTGGAGTTGTGTGGAAGGCAATATTCGCTCTTCTGTATGGAGTCCAAGATGGTGGCGGCGGTGTGTATGGACTGAATGGGTAGGTGGTTCTGTCGTGATATTTATCTTTTGAATGGAGAGGAAGGCTTTCACAGAGGTCTTGAGGATGATTAACACCATACAGTCTATCTCCAGTGCCAAGCCACACACACAAACCATCTCCGCAAGATGGCCGAGACTTTACTGAAGTATGCCTGGTGGAGAGAGAGAGAGAGAGAGAGAGAGAGAGAGAGAGAGAGAGAGAGAGAGAGAAAAATGGAGAGCGAGAGTAGGAAAGATAGTGGGTTTCATGGCTGAGGGTACTTATATTACTCATGGAATCAACCGTCAAAAGTGTTGCACCAGATTAGCCCCTTGGAAGATTGTGTGTGTGTGTGTGTGTGTGTGTGTGTGTGGCACAGGGCTCTTTCAATCCCATCTGTAGCAACAGCATCAATTGGAAAAACAAACCATGACATGGGGAGTCGAGGAGCGAGGCGAAGGTAGCTCGCCACTGTCGGCTGGCGGGAAAACGAATAAACGGCAGTTTGGCGTGGAGGCAGAATGTACGCATTAAAGCTTTAAGACACCCACGCCCAACTAAAACCACATTCCACAGTAGATTAAAACATAAAGTGTGCTGCTTCTGTCCATGTTACACATTCCATCAGAAGGTATCCACGGTGGCAGGTGAAATATGAGATATTTTGTGAAAAAATGGACTTTAAAAAGATGGCTACCGTGAAGGTAACCAAAGCGTTTGTTTTGGTCCATGAATGGAAAATGTTCCGGTACTGCAGGGAGAACTAGTACCACGGCGCTCCACAATATGTCTTGTGTTTTCTTTCCCCGCTATTGGCCAATAAAACCGGTACTCAAACACAGCGCATACCTTGTACACCCAATAAAACTGAATTAGTCAAATAAAAAACCCATCCAATGTTGCCTGTATGCATAAGCCTGGCCGCTCCATCCTAGTTAAAGGTGAATGCCATTCGCTGCTCCGATTGCTTTTATGAGCCTGAGACCGATGCAGAGAGAATCATTCATTTACGTTCCTCAATAAACCATTCCGGTAAAGACCAGAGCCTGAGAGGCAACATAAAAACAGACATATGGTGGGCAACAAAAGAAGTGATGTTGAAATTAGAATTCTTTCTAAGCGCCACCTTTCCACCACCCCGACCACAGCTCCTCCCCTCTCCCCTCGAACCCCTCCCCTGGCCTGAGGTGTTTCTTGGGGGATGATGAAGGAGATGGGCATTGGGAGCTGGCAGAGAGAAACCTCCTGTTGTTTGCCTCACTGCTTTGGCTTCGAGGCTTGCACCTCATGCTTTGCGTCTACTCCACTCCACTCCACTCTTTGCAAACCCAACCTCTTTGCCCTTTGGTATCCCACGCAAAAAGCCCTCACCTCCTCCTCCACCTCCTCCTCCTCCTCCTCCACCTCCTCCTTTGGCATCTCCAGGCCCTCTCACTTTCTAGCAAGCTGCTGGGAAGGTCCTGCCCTTCCCCCCCTTGCCTCCCGCCCTGCTGGCAGCCACGGAGGCCCATCACCACAGAGAGCCTGGTCTACTGGGCCTTGAGTGGGCTCCAGGGGCCAAGAGCAGGGAGTGAGCATGAGGGCACCCAGGAGGTGCCTGCAGGGGAGGGGTCAAACACAGATGATAGCGCCATAAGGCAGCCAGATAAAAGAGAATTGGACGAACTAAGACTTCCTTCTTTCCTGACCGAGCCAATTCTCCCTCTTTCTCTCTCTCTCTCTCTCTCTCTCTGCCCATTCCTATTTTCAGATGGAGGGAAGGCCTCGTTTCCAAAGCAACTCAAACTGACAGTTCGAGCCTGAAGCTTTTTTTTTGGGAGGTCTTGTTTGTTTTCATCTGTCTCCAAAAATGTGGCCGCCGGGGGAATAAGGATGTGACACGTTGCATTAAAGAGGGGAGAAGAAGAATAAAAGCAAAAAGAAGAAGGAAACAGAAAAAGAAATCAGAGAAAGGGAAGAAGGAGGAAAAAAAAGGACTTTGCAGAGATCAATGCCTTTTCGAGTTAAGCTTTTGTTCAGTGCTTGGGCTGCGGTCCTTTGAGGCAGATGAACAGTGACAAAGCATTTACAGTTTGTCTGTTGTTTGTAGGGATGACTGCCTCTATGCTGCAATGAGAACTGCCATATGTCACTCATCAGCTAAGAGTCGCGCACTTAAACAGAACACTCCTGTTACGAAATACTGCTCAAAGCCCAGGGCATTTAGCCACGCCACACCAGTACCGTGTGGGATGGGGGTGTGGGTGGGGGTGGGGGTGGGGGTGTGCAATGCACATTGATGACTCTGAACACGCATGACGCAACGCACTCCAAAGAACAAACAACAGTCTGGTTCTGACACTATGAGGTGGGGTGAAAACAATTTGGACTTATTCTTCCTGGGCCCATTTACCCTGAACAACATTCAACACTCGACACTCTGCAGTACTACACACAGCCATGTATTTCATGGGGATTGCACCGTACATTTCACTCCATCAGCGGGAGAGGACGCAAGTGTCTGACAGCCAGCCAGCCAGCCTGTCTCACCGGGCGGACGGCCGTGACTGATGTCTATAAAGAGAAACCTCCCGCTCACCAAGGCAGCGTAGGACACCTTTCCCACAATTTAATCAGCCAGTCAGCCAGGAGTAATGTCCCTAATATCATGATTTCACCATTACTCTATTTAACATAATTAAAATGTCGGGCGCCCGGGCCATAAAGCGGCTCGTTGGAAATTGTAATTCCTCCGTAAAAGCCGTGAAGCATGAAAATGTCACTTACCGAGTAGCCCCGGCCTGACAGCGAGTGAGTGGAGCTCTGTAGGGAGAGAGAGAGCAGAACAGGGATGACCTTTAAGAAGCGTTTCGCTGGCTGACATAGACATGATGAAGCGGCGGGGCTTTAATATCAATATTCACGTTAACCTTTTACCCTCCCTGCCATGCCCCTCCCATTCATTCTGGCCTGGGCCGGGGGAAACAGACTGCTGCTCGCCCTCCAAACCATCGCTCACGCCCGCTGCGACTCCGTCTTAGGAGTCCTCCTGGTAACTGATGTGGCGAAAGCGTTTGATTATTTGCTGGGAAAGGTTGGCGCCGTCAGCGGGTGATGAGCGGGCGAGTGCCGACAATTGACAAGATGATAAGAAAGTTTATAGTGTGCCTCTGGCGATGGCATCTGAACCCAAATTGATCCTTTGCATCTGGAGATAACATGGTAATGCAATGCAATGTAAACTTGGATATTGCATTTTGAGGTTGACTGTTGTTGTTTCTTTTAAATGGAGCGACAGCTCAGATCCCCTGGCAGCCAGAATAAATAGAATAATTTATAGGCACTTTTTATTACTCTGTCACATCATTCCTCCAAAAGTGGCTACTTGGCATGTAAAACATATGGGACATCTGCATCGGAGGGGGGCTGAATTTAATTTATTTACTACTACAGCAAATATAGGCCGCTAGCACTATAACACCGATAGTACTATGAAACACCATGCTGTATGTTGTTTTTCTTAGTTGTAGTCTAGTTTACTTTTCCTTTCAGTATGCCATTCCCACTGGTGCTTAATATACATTTATCGTATTACACTTGGACTCCCTAACACATTAAGCCTGTTGTTCTTTAATGTGGTCCTTTATTGCAGTGTGGTCCTTTATTGCAGTGTGTAGTCCTATGATGCGGTGTGTGGCCTTCTAATGCAGTATGCCGCCCTTTACCGCATGAGGTGCCCTAGTGCAGTGTGTGGTGTTCTAATACAGTATGCGGTGCTATAGTGCAGTGTGTGGTGTTCTAATGCAGTTTGAGGTGCTCTAGTGCAGTGTGTGGTGTTCTAATGCAGTTTGAGATGCTCTAGTGCAGTGTGTGGTGTTCTAATGCAGTTTGGGGCGCTCTAGTGCAGTGTGTGGTGTTATAATGCAGTATGAGGTGCTCTAGTGCAGTGTGCAGGATGAGTGCATGGCTGTGGACCGAGAGGCAGCAAACTAGTTTTCCTCTGTTCTCTAGCTTTTCGCCTGGTGACAAAACCAATCTCCCAATCTCTACCTTTATTTTCCACTGCTTTAGTTGATTCCTTCCTCCCCCTGGGCTCCACTGGAGCAGTATTCTTGTGTTGTAATTTTTGTCCATAGTCTTCCACCTTCAATTGATGTTCCCCCCTCCATCCAACCCCATCACCACCACCACCACCTCCTCCCTCTCTGGCCCCTCTCCACACACCTGCTCAGAGGGCCCTCATCAACGCCAGTGTTCCACCTCTGATTCACAGCAGGACCCCTGCAGCGATGATTAGGGAGAGGTCCGGAAAGCCACACTCTGCGGGAGTAAAAAGACTATTCCCTTCTCCGCTCAACCTTTCGCTCTACCTTCACACCCACCTCTATAGAGACACCTCCTGTGTCTCCATAGCCTCTTTCACACACAGTTCCCAGTAAATTACTGGGATAACCTTTCAGGCACCTCTAGTGATTTTCACTATTCACATGCATCTACGTTCTGGAACATTTCTTGCACCCTTTCAGAAATGGTATGGCAATGCCGGAATAGTTGGGCCACGGGACCGCCATCCAGCAGATGGCAGTAATGCAACACTTATGGATGCCCCCCCCCCCGCCATAAAACTCAACAGAAGAAGAACTGAGAGGACAGACTGAGAGGAGCTCCCCTGAATCTGTGCAGTTTCCAGCCATTCTTGTAAAAAGGAGTTCTATTGATATTGAAAAGCATCGGCATCAGACGGACGTAACCTTTTACGTGCCTCCCCCGGCAATATTACTGCTTTCATTCACAACACCGTACCGGCTGAGTTCCGGAAATGTCACTAGGGGTCTTGAGGTGGGAAATTGGCGGTACAGATTTTCCGCGATTTCGACCCCTGTTCCCATTCACACATGACCCCATGCAGGAAATGTTCCGGAACATTTCTGGGACAGACTTGCATGTGTGAAAGGGACTTGAGGGGCAAATGTATGTCTGCTTGTGTATGTGTGTGTGTGCGTGCGTGCATGCGTGCATGCGTGTGCATGTGTGTGTGAACTGGCGGTGGGAGGCCGAGGCCATTTTGAATTGGCCTTACTATGCATAGTTCATTCAACTTTGAGCATTCGGAGCAGAAAGAGGGGCTTATTTAAATGATAATGAGGGACAATCCATTGGATTTAGTGCTGGGGAAGCGGGGGAAAAGAAGTGGATGGGGGGTGGGAGAAAAAAAATCCATTAAAATGCTAGCGGTTCATAAGCCATAGGGTCGGCATACAGCTAAACACTCTCTCTTAAAAGCCATTATACATGGCTCTCAATGGATTTCTGCAGTGCTTAGGACTTCAAAAGGATTTAGGAACGCGGCCTCCCCCCTTGAGAGGGGGGCGCTGCGAGGGGGGGTGGGGGGGGGTGGTGTAGTGGAGGGGGGGGGTGGTGGTGATTGAGGGTGTCCATAGCTATATGTGGTGGCAGTGGCAGCAAGAAGAAGGGGAGGGGCGGAGTCTAGCAGCGTTTAAGGGTTAACCAAATAGCCCCGGAGAAGAGAAATGTTGCTAAATCCGCCCGCTAATCCTCTCCCCCCCCCCACACACACACACCCCTTCCCTCTCTCTCCCCACAGCAGCGAAGGGGCGTGGCTTGTCCATTTCAAGGAGGGAGGACGTTAAGAGAAACAGGAAGTAGATGCCTAGAAGGGCCTGAATAAAGTCAGTCTCTCTCTCGCTCGCTCTCTCTCTCTCTCTCGCTCTCTTTCTCTCTCTCGCTCGCTCTCTCTCTCTCTCTCGCTCTCTTTCTCTCTCTCTGATATTTTACTTCCTTAATCCCTGTGTGGTTTAGCACTGAGGGCCCGGTTGCACAACAGGCAACACAATTACCAAGTCAAAGTACATAAAGACCTGAGCACGTCGTCTTCAACAAACATTGTGGCTGTGTTTTTTTTCTTCTTCTTCTTTCCTTTACATCCGCTCCCCTAAATTGACGCATGGCTGTTCTTACGGACAAGGCGTCCGAGTCCAAGTGTCACATCTGTCTCTATCCGGCGCTGGCCCAGCAGAGATGAATACTGCTCATTTCCAAAGCACCGCCATTAGTAAAGAGCTCTTGGAGCCAGGGAGGCACTCTGATGTCGGGACACGTTTTACTGCATAAATAATGCATACAAATGTATAAAGCTAGCATCCATGTGGCCACGTGCGTGTGTATGTATGTACAGTATGTATGTAGGCTAAAGTATGTATGTATGTATGTATGCATGGATAGATGGATGGATGGATCACACACCACATCTAACACGTTGATGACAACAGCAGGTACCCATGTACCACGCCCAACACACGCACACACACACACACGCACACGCACACACACACACACCAAGCCTCTTCTCCAACACACCTGTCTTATATTGCGGTTAGAGTCGTCGACCAGCTCCATGGCTCCTCCATCATCTTCACCCCCAACCACACAGAGAACTACTACCCCAACATAAAGAACTGGAATCCCCCGTCCTCCCCACAGAAAGGACATCATAAAGAGAGGAGCAGTAGCTTATGGAAGTAAACTTAGTCTGGGAGTGTTATTTTGTATTATTCCACAGAGCTGGATGTTATTCGGGAATACCGGAAGGCTTTAGAAGAAGTGCATTTAATAATTTCATCAAGACCTTCTCCTCTCCATCACCTCTCCTGCTTGTAAGATTTCACCCCCATCCTCCTCCACCCCCATCCTCCTCCACCCCCCACACACCCCTCCCCCCTCTCTCTTCTTCCACTTTTTGTCCGCTAAATTAACTGTCTGATTGAATTTCTGTTATAGTTGGGAGGTCTGCTTGACAGGCATTAGTTAGGAAACATATTTCTACGTTCATTTAAAATAAGACGCTGGGGGATTGTGCATAAATTGTCATTATTTCCTCCTGTGTCTGAATTGCATTATCCCATCCCTGGAGCCGGCATGCATTTTGCTCTGCCCTACCCTCTCCGTCCGTTAAGCTAACCGGCATATGGATGAAGACAGGAGCTCTTTCTACCGTAGGGTCTGAGAAGAGGTCAGGACCCAAGTGGTCAGGTCTACAATGCTGTATTACTGGGTCTGTGTCAGACAGACAGTCAGCCTGCCAGTTTGTCAGCTAGTAATCCAGTTAGTCAGGCATCCAGGCGGTCAGCCAGCCAGCCAGACAGCCAGCAAGCCAGTTGGCCGGTCAGCCAGCTAGTAAGCCAGCCAGGTGGCCAGACAATCAGGTAACCAGGCAACCAGCCAGTCAGGCCAGTGAGGGAGCCCCTTAGTACGAGGGGGATTTATGAGGTGAGAGCTGGGAACAGCAGGAGCTACTACCCAGACCGGCTCTTCTCGTCCCGGGTCGCCCCGTCTCCCCAGCAACACCACCACAGAGCCCCTGGGCTTGTGCAAATGGATAGTCTGGGTATGGGTTTCTACAGGCGTTGTAGGCGGTGTGTCTGTGTGTGTGTGTGTGTGTGTGTCTGGTGGTGTTAGGGGGGGGGGGGGGGGTCTCACCTCACTGAGCTGCTCCTTGAAGTTGCTCCGGTGCGGTCGGCAGAGCTCCTGCACCGCCTCCACCTCGCTGAGTCTGACGGGCCGCGGGGCGAGGGGTTTGACCTGTGGGGGAGGACGACAGGCAGGCAGGGTGAGGAGATGATGCCATGGTGACGGTGTGAAGACACGCCGCACGTGTCATCTAATGCTAACAGCATGGTGTATACAGGGATCGCTAGGAGACGGTATGTTGATATAGATGCGTGTTAACATTATAGCCACTTTAACATGCGTTGCCCTCCTTTTTACCGCGGATTCAAATCACATTTCATCGTATTAAAAACAAATATTTCAGTGGAGAACACGTTACAAATTCAAATGACAAGCGGCGAATCTCTCAGGCACAGATTTATACCTATTAACCTAGAATATCATAACCCACGCGGCTGCATCAATCAACCAAAATCCACTGTGCTGCAACAAGAGTTCACTAAATAAATAAAACTAATATGTCAGGCAAACAAAGAGGCAATATCGGGTATCTATATCAGTTGGTGCTCGGGTTAAATGCAAAACAGCGTTGGCTAGTCAAAACAGCCACACCGGCCTCCACCCATGGTAAACACAACGCTAATAATAGCAGCTAACATTAACGTACTGTACTGTACTAGAATAAACAGAATAAACCCGAATGGCTTCAGTGAGGTCGTGTTAATGAAACAGAGCTGGTATCCTTATTAGTACACCGTATTTCCCGTGGCCTACGCCAGGCTGCACGGTGTGTCTTGGCGTGCACGCCAGCTCCCCCGGAAAATAAAAAAGCGCCACAGAAGTTGGCGTGCTGCCATAATCCCCAGCCAGATGGGAGGCTGGCACGGCCGACCAGAAGGAATCTGCACAGGTGCTGCGGTGGCAGCCAATCAGAGGCCTCCTGTGCCCCGGCACCGACCGCCCCCGCCAACCACACACACACACACACACACACGCACACAGGCACACGCACACACACACACAGCCGCCGGGTGCGATCCATTTGACTAGCAGCTTGCGTAGGGCTCCCCCGGTGGTTCGCGGCGGTGGCTTGCCACGGTCTCCAGATCTCCACTGTAATTTAAGCAGATCACCGCCACAATTAACCTTTGCCGGTAAATATCAATTATGGCCCCCGGCAGAGCTGGAATTAAAAGGGTCATCAGCTAATCTGACAGGTCCTGTAGGCTACCACCTGGCTGGGAGAGAGGGACAGGGAGGGGGAGAGAGAGGGAGGGAGGGAGATGGAGAGAGAGAAAGAGAGAGAGAAAAGGATGGAGAGAGAGAGAGAGATGGAGAGAGAGAGTGAGACAGGAAGATGAGGAGAGAGAGATGGAGAGAGAGAAAGAGAGAGAGAAAAGGATGGAGAGAGAGAGAGAGAGAGAGAGACAGCGAGCGAGGGGGAGGAGGGGTGTTTTCCCGCTCTCCTTCCCAGCAGCCAGTGGGCCAGGCAGACACAGTTTTAATTACCCTGCCAGCGCCAGGGCAGC
>OOFB01012603.1:12851-22851 GCA_900323305.1 Trachyrincus murrayi | reverse complement strand
GACCTGTAGTGGTGATCAAGTGACCAGTCAGAACAGGAGTACACGAGGGCACAGAGCCATGAAAACACTTGTTTCTGCTCCTTGTTTCAATCATTGGCTTCTGCTTTCATTGTTGGACCTGAGAGGACAATGAGGCGATGCAGACACAGTAACAATCAAGTCAGGTTTACTTGCCTGGATGAAACGCAGTGGGAGAGGGAAGGGAAGGAGATTATGCAGATATTAAAGATATAGAAAATCAGCCCAAATATGACACAATATTACCCATTTGAGCTGTACAAATGTACAACTTTATGCAATGATGATGATAATGCATTATATGATTTTTACAAATCTTTTGCTAATGGCCGGCCATTTTTCCTGATTACCCTCTCTGCCTCTCTCTCTAACACTCATACAAGTGTGTACACACACACACACACACACACACACACACACACACACACACACACACACACACACACACACACACACACACACACACAGCACAAGCACCATTGAATGTTAGCTATCCGTGCCAAATGGCCCATGTGCTCTTGACGCCCACCAGCCACCCACTCACCAGCCCACCCACCCACCCACCGACAGCTGCCGAGCCCTGCACAGGGCCCTCTTCACAAGCTCCCCCCTCTCCATGCGCAGCCTGGGGGTCCACTCAGGCAGAGGTTCCTCTCTGACACACAGAGATGTAAATGGAGCCGGTCTGTTTAAAACCCTGCCTGGCGTGGAGTCCACAACGACAGGCCCGAAACCGATTTCCTCCATTTTTGCATCCCAAGGGTCACTTACAGTATTGTGGTCCAAGTTGAATACATGCATGTAAAGTGCATTGTGCTGGTCTCCTGTCAATCACTCACTATGCCTTATTATTCATTATTAATTCATCGTATATTTTTGGGGATTATGAATATATATTATAGATATTTTTTCCTCCATTATTTTCATTAAATCCCCTTGCAGAGGGGATCAGGTTGAGTATAAGAGTGTGTATGAATATGTGTACCTGAGGAAGAGATCTCAGTGCCTGTTCTGGAGACAGCTCACAGACGTCCACCATGTCTACAAGCTTACCACCATCTCCAGCCCTGGCTCCGTCACTATGTGTGTGTAGGTGTGTTGATGCTGAAAGGGCCCTGAGGATTCTTGAGTGTGTGCGTGCATGCGTGTGTGTGTGTGTGTGAAGGTACACATGGCTCATGTGTAGGAGGGGATGATGCAGGGGTTCGGTGGGGTTGTTGGATCCTTCAAAGGTGAAACCCTGGAAGCACTAAGCTCCCCACAGACCCAGACAAGGCCAGCAAGCCTTCATGCCACTAACCTCCATGTTTGGGGTCATAGAGTCATGAACCACCGTGCGGTGGTTTAGGCATTGCATGAGTTGAATCCATACCCACCGATGCCTTAGGTAAGACTGCATTACAGCTAATGAGAAATACAGGCGCCGTTGCGATCGCAGCGATTGCAACGGCGCAACAAAGGTCATCCATGAATGTTCGGCTTTCTGTGGGCATAATAAGAACTATACATTCGTAGCTTAACAATTTTTGGGTGAATTTGTAAAACAAATAGTATTATTGCGCCAATATTGGGTGCTTGAAATGAAACGAGTTACGGTCAAAGAGCGAACAAAGAACAAATAGGCCTACAAGCATCACGGTTGAGAAGAACCTCCTCCCGGTGTTATGAATAAAAAATAAATAGCCTACGCCAGCGGTAAGCAGACAGAGCCTATTTATCGCTAATACAATTACATCAAAAGCCTCCCATTTGCGTGCCTAAATTAATAGCATCCAACATTATGCCATTACCAAACTGTTTTCCTTCAACGTAAACACAGCTGAATTATTTGGCACTTGTTGACGCCGGGGCAGGGAAGCGGAACGTGCAAACATATCGGATGTGTGGGTTACTTCCCAAAGACTGTCGGTTAAGCACGTGAGGGAACATAGAGTCGAGAGCAAACGAAAAGAGCATTCGAGTGTACTCTGAATAATTTCTGCCTCTTTAAAATGCACCGCCACCCGCTTCGGTTTTACATGCTAAAAAAGATTACTTATGCAACGGCGGTTTCAATAACACGCTCTTTCCACTCAACAAATGGCGACGGGATAATTAGCATGCATGGAGCCGTGTGGGCGGACGGGGGAGCTGAATGAAGACAGTTTAGCCCACTGTAGTAGAAACATGCGTCTCTTGGTATGAAGGTACAACTCATTACAGTACAGTAGGCCTACACCAACACATGACCAGGAAGATGAGCAAAGGAAACAAGGCGCTTCTCCGGCCAGGGTCTTCATTCATACTGCTTCAAAGGCAGTCGTGACCTCAACCTCCCCCAACTCATGCACCCAGTCAGAGAAAATTGATAATAATACTAATTGTTATTTCTCTTTCACTCATTCCATTCAGATGAGTGAATGGGCATAAGAGCACTCCAGTGTGGTACTGTGGAGCTGAAAGCTGAGAGAGTTCGGTAAACTCCATTCATTCCCTTTGAAAATGTCTAATTCAACCTTGGATTAGTTTTCAGTAAATGGACATGGAAGGGTGACGAGCCCATGACCTTGTGGTGGTGGTGCTGATTACATCATACGGATGCCAGGCATTTCCTGCTGACAATGAATGCCCCTCCTCGCTAATATGGGCATATGACCAATACAGGAAGTAGGATTAAACAACAGTTTGTGTGTGTGTGTGTGTGTGTGTGTGTGTGCGTTGAAGGTCAATAAAGAGGGTGTGTAAGTAGCGAGGTCATAATCATTAAAGCTTTTTAATGTGTAATGTATATCTCATGGAAATGTAGTCAATTATATTATACTATATTACTTAAATTAGTATTTTATGTTTGAATATCATTAACAAGATCTGCCATGTGATTGTTTCTCTATCAAAAATAAAAATAATTCACTCACATTATCCATCATGGGAACAAAGTGGCTTACAAGGTAGAGTTGGGCTTTCTAGATGGGAGGTAGGACAGATGTGTACATGGTTCTTTCAAGTCCCTGTCCCGGGGCAGATGGATAGACCTGTGTGGGATGGATGATTATTAGCAGGGGTCTCAGGGTCATGAGCCATCTTCCGCACGAAACCTTATCTCTGACACAGAGAGAGTGAGAGAGTGCGAGAGTGAGAGAGTTGCAGTGCTCCAATCCATTTGTCTGACAGTTAGAAATGTTATTTTATGTTTCATGTTATGGTTTGAGTAAATGTCGGCTCTGTAATTCTCTCTTCTATGCTCTTACTTTGGCCAAAGGAAACCTTCTTCCTATTCCAGTGGTAGGAGCTCCTACACACTGAACACAGTAGTATATTACACTGTATAAACTTTGTTGACACGAGTAATTGTCAATGAAATGATAGCTTTAATATAGTCTAATATATAATTATAATCACAGCATGTCATAACCCGTGCCTTGGAGGATGCTGGGGTTATTATGGGGTTTATTAAAGGGTCTCCATGAGTAGCATGCTGTGTAACAACGGTGCTCTGTTCCTTGACCTGTGATCAAGATGCCTTTAAAGTGGTGCCCAGACTCTCCCCTCCCTCCCTCCCTCCCTTCCTCCCCCGATGACATGGCCATCCTGATCGGGGTCCGGGAGCGCGGCCAAGACAACACACAGCTCCCGTGCCAGGGCAAACACCGCGCGTAAGAGAAGGAAGTTGAGGTCACTTTAACGTCCGGCGGTAATGCAAATTCACAGCTTGGAGCAAAGCTGTGTTGTTGGCTCAGCTTGTGAATGTCACGCTGCTTGATGCACGGGCAAAAAGACGGAAAAGACACACACGCACGCACACGCACACACACACACACACACACACACACACACACAAACCTAGCATTATGAGTCTGGTTTTAGGTGGGGTCAACTTGCCCCCCAGGCCAGATTTTTTCTCGCTACAGGTCTACTGCTTGCCTCTCGTTTATTCAATTATCAAGTCACACACACACACACACACACACACACACAATCAAAATATGTCACGAGACAAAATATGTCTCGTCAGAAAGAATTGGGGCAATCTAGGTCTTTGGTGTGTGCATGTGCATGTGTGCATAAGAGCATAAAGGACATGTTCATGTGAATGAACTTACACACAACACACACACACACACAACACAGTGTATCTTTTCTCACGTCTATTCTCTGCAGCCTTTCGATTGTGAGAAGTACTTATTTTACACTCCATTAACCCCGGAGGCTGAACCCACGGCTCCTCTCAGCTGTCTCCACGGTGCTCACCTCCATCACAGCACCTACCCGCCAGCAGCAGACCGACTGTCTGCCACCGCAACACCATGGAAATACAGCATGATGTCACTTTATTCCCTCGTGGTGACACTCAGTTCGCCAGGGTCATTGTTGCTCAGGGAACAACAGAGTATACGTTGTCATGTGACAAGAGGCTTCCTCTCCATTTGTCAGCGAACAATAAGGGGCAAAATATGGCTGGAGAGGGGGAAAAAGTGCCTCTTCCTCTTTGGAGGAAATGTGATACAGATTTCACTCAGGCAATAGGAAGACGGCTGCTTGCTGGGTCCTAGTGCTGCGTGGGTGAGTTGGCCCGGTGTGCTTTGATGGCCCAGTGCAGTAAGATGTGAGCCTACTCCTTACAGAGGTGTGTGTGTGTGTGTGTGGTAGGCTATGAACGATTGACAGTACTTACTGGTCCATAATAAACGTAATCTATATATACACGACTTGTCTATTTACCGTCCATCTGGATCCTGCATGTAAGTCGAGGTCACAGAGAGTATGATGTTTCTCATCTACTGTAGTGTTACAACGTTTTTAATTGTGCACATCATTCTCGCATCTAACGTTTACCTGTTCTCGACTGTACTGTGCCAAATTCTCTGACCTGTAAACATGCAAATTTGTATAACACCACAATATTATGTCTGCATCTTTCATGCGTTTCAGTAGTCCAGCTCCAGTCAAGATCAACCGTTTCAAGCGATACCTGGTCAGGACGAACTTGCCACCTATGCAATGTGAGTAATACAATAATGTGATATTCTGTTGTGGCACATGACATACTCCCATTACAATAACACATTGTTCACCATTTTATTTCAACAGTGACATTAGCTCTATAAAATGTCCTTGTCGAGAATCACACGCCTCCCACCGGCGGGGTTGCTGGGGTGCGTCCATCAGCAGCTCTTCCTGAACCCCGCAATCCCCTCCTCTCTCCCCGGGGGGGCCGCCGCAAGGTCCCTGAGCCGGGCCGAGTACCGGAGACCCGGCCAGCCCAAAGACAATAGGCCTCCCTGGAAGAGGATCAAGTTTGACTTCGCCAAGGGTGTGGAGGGCGTGAAGAGACATTTGAACCTGCTGAAGATGGAGGTGCTGGAGCCAATGGCGGGGCCCCAGGGGAAGCCCATGGTGGAGCACATGTTGGAGCAGAACCGTGTGGTGTGGGAGTTCAGGGGTCCCGAGTGCCTGGACAAGTGGAGCGTGTCGTCGGACCGTGAGATCGGCGGGCAGAGCGAGGCGTACCTGAAGCTGGGTAGGAACAACACCACCTGCCTGCTGTACGGGACCCTGAGCGCCGCCCCACCCAGGGACGGGGAGACACGCTACAGCGGGTACTGCACCATGCGCTCCAAGCAGCTGCTGGTGAGTGGATGAGCATCCTCCCCCCTCTTCCCTCTCCTGCCCCCCCACAGTTGTTTTACCGACGTTTCCACCCTGAAATGAGGTCTCCAAGTTCCCATTCCGCTAGATTAAAAATAAATAAACTTTGTCAATCCTAGATGGATTGTGCAAATAACTATAAATATATGAAAAGTCTATAAATGGGAACTTCAGTCTATATTCTATTACTATTTAGTCATTTAGTACAGTGGTTTTCAAACTGTGGGTCGGGACCCGTAAGTGGGTCGCGGGATGGCCACAAACAATATTTTGTTCAAAAATAAACATGCATTTGACCATTAGCTTGTTTGAAGACTGAAAAGGGGAACACTGCATTGATGAACAATATACACTGAGAAATCTTAATGATCTCTCACTTTTTTGACATGGTAATGGTGAGAATGTACCAATATGTGGGGGGTCCTGGGCCAGACGATGCTCCACAGGTGGGTCACGGCATGTCAAAGTTTGGGATCCCTGATTAAGTAGACACATCCAAAACCTCTTGCAGTGAATCCAGATGCACGTCATTAAGGAGCAGGCAGGGTTAGGGCATCAAGGTACTACAGGTAGGGCGCGGAAATGGGGGATCGAACCCAGTACCTTTCACCTTTCAGAGTCGAACACTAACCACTACACTATCCTGCTCACCAATGTGTCAGGACATCACCAGATTCAATGACATAATCACTATTGAGTTCCTACTGACCTATACAACGTTCTGGTCCCCAGCTTGCGTTTGACCGGAAGAAGCACTTTGATTGGACGAGCTTCAACACGCTGCACCTGCGGGTGCGCGGCGACGGGCGTCCCTGGATGATCAACGTGGCCGCCGAGACCTACTTCAGCCACCAGAAGGACGACATGTACAGCTACTTCCTGTACACCAGGGGGGGCCCCTACTGGCAGGACGTCAAGGTATGGCCCCAAAAATGCAGTGACATTTAAAGTGAGTGACGCATTGTTTTGGTTGTTAGACATCTGGAATTGGACGAGTCAAAAGCAGTCTGGATGTAATATGTCCAATGGTTTTATGACACATTTGTCACACTTATGCGAGTCAATAAATAAAAAGGAGGATTTCACCAAATATTACCGTAACTGTGCCCCAATAGACCAAAACCTCAACGTGCCTATTAATATGAATTTTCTCAACTTCTCTACAGATACCGTTCTCAAAGTTATTCCTCGCGTATCGTGGGAGAATACAAGACGACCAGCATCACCTCTGGCTCGATAAGGTAGAGTAATGGCAGCGGTCTTCATACAGTTTCAGGTTGCTACAAGGGACACGAGAAGCTAGTAGTAGCAAAAAAACTACTTTTACATTTGGATGCCACGGTTAAACTGGGGTTAAACAGCCCAAACCTCATTGTTTATAGGCTATGGGTTTTAGATAAATACATAATTGTTTGTTTTTGTCTCCAGATAAACACGATAGGCTTCACTCTGGGTGATAAGGTGGACGGCCCCTTTCAGCTGGAGATCGACTTCATCGGCGTGTGTAAAGACTACGCACACACCGAGGAGTTTGCTTACGAGAAGTACAAGAGAAACCCTGAAGTATAAGATACCTGTGGAGCTCCTGTTCAGTCAAGAGCAGCATCTAAGTTATTGCCACTGAAACGTTTATCTATTGTGCATACATTTCAGTTACGAGTTACAGAAAATGTCAACTTTATAGTAAGATAGTTCAAATCTTGGAAATGTAAAATGTGGATGATTCACTAAGAATTCCTTAGATTTACAACATCAATCGACATTGTCCTTTTAATTCTTTCTATGGAAATCATCCGGATGTTTAGATGCAGATTTTGCATGAGATGTTCATTAAAAGATTTGAATATAATTCTGGTTGTCCGGTATAAATGATCGATCAAACACAAGGACCACACATACATGACAGCATCAATGCAATAATACAAGATTCAGAAACTTTACAAAGCTGTTTTTATTCTACTGTCCAGTAGAAGACTCAAAACACAGGTTGTTTAAGAGCAAAGTACAAAAAAACCAGAACACTACTCTAGACATCAAAAGCTGCATCTTCTTTCTCTCCAGTGAAATACAAGTCAAACTAAAACAATTCAATTCATGCAGGCAACTTGCTCAACTAAGTGTAAAAAACCGAGATGGTGTCCAGTACGGACAGACGAAGACGAATATTTACAAGAAAACAACGCGCTGTACAGATCTAGTCTATAAACAGGAAGCGGTTATGACATCACAAGTCCTCGCCTGGTGCCCAGAGCGCTCTCCTTCTTCTGCTTCCTGTCCTCCGTCTGCTTGGTCCTCCTCTCCTCCCTGTGAGTGACAGGTACAGATGAGGTTCACTATGTTGATGTGCGCATGCACAGTGGCTACTTTCTATTATTAAGTCACTTGTGTTACTTTCTCTCTTGATGTTTCCTACATTTAGTCTGAAACCATTCATGAGATAATGCCACCTACAGCACCATCATGACTTTTTTATTCTCCTATAGCAGAACACTATTTTGCTACAATATTTCTCCAATGACAATAACTATGTAACAATTGCATTTGGGGCGCCCAACATAATTTGTAACTAAAAAAATGGCTGATTGCAGTGGCGCTAGTAATCCAGCGGTGGCGCTAGTAATCCAGCGGTGTGCTGGATGCCTGTAGGGGAAACTCTGACACCCAACTGTCGCAACAATGAAAATATTTGCGAACCTCCTTAACTAGTCTGTCTTCCGTCTGCTCTGTCTTTCTCACGGACAGCACAAATGAACAGGGTGAACATAGCAGGAAACAGCGGGATCTCCATGTGTGACGTGTAGATATAGACAGGTGATATATTTAAGCGACGACAGTGACCCAGAAGTATACATCAGCCTTTACTGATGGCGGTGAACACAACCACCGGTCACGTGACAACAAGAGCATGAGTAACAACCAGTCTCACTGCAACCTACCTAGTCTGGACTTGGTGCTGTTTGTAGTTCTTCTGGTGCGACTGAACCACAGAGCTGTTGACCGCCGCGTTCTCCTTCGTCTCTCCGAAGGGCTTCAGCTTGCCTGCGAAGGAAAAGGTCATCACGTATTAACCCGTAACCCATGAGCAGGGTCAGGCTGCTGGCGGACGGTGCTGTTCAGGTCTACCTTTATGGGGCTTGTAGGAGAGAGGCTTGGACAGGCTGGCCTTCAGGTTGAAGTTGGGCTTGTTGGTCCCGGGAGTGGTTGAGAAACTTGTGTTCCCGGTGAAAACGAAGGCTCCTGTTGAATTAGAAGAATAAAAAAAAATGACGGCCTTATCCAGAAGGCTCACCGGGTGCAAATAAGCGAGGTTATTCCTGTTTGTGTGACGATCTGTAAACCGTGTCCTCTTGTGGCAAAATCAGGCATGCCGGACGGCCTGGAACACTCTGTGCCGGTCCATGGACCAACTCACCAGGAACGGAGGCGTTGGAGCTCATGGTGACGGACGGCTTGGCGCTGGTCTGTCTTCCTGGGGTCACACAGGTGGACATGCGGGCCGGGGTCTTCAACAGAGACTTCTTGGGTTCGTTATCATGAGTGGCTTCAGAGAACCTGGACACACACACACAAACACAAACACACACCTTGGTTTACTTCCTTCTCAGAGAACAAAAAACATCTAAGACGTTCAAGAACCGATGCCCCAACAACAACTTACTCATACTTACAACATTTTCACTTTAGACATGATAAATATTTGGCCATGACCACAGGACACATGGCAGGATTGGATAGTGTAGCGGCTAGGGTGTTCGACTCCAAGCCTCGAAAGGTACTGGGTTCGATCCCCAATGTCTGCACCCTAACCCCTACCTGCTCCTTAACGACATGCATCTTTAACCAGTGCGGTTTGGAGAAAAGAGTCTACTAAAAAAACCAAAGAGCGATAAGCTCTGAAAGCCTACAGAACATAATGAAAGTGCAGCTACTGACCGGACGTTGATCCTGCGTGTGGACAGGACAGAGGGTCTGAAGGCAGCCTCTCTCGAGACAGCCCTGCTGGCTCGCTGCTTGTCCTTGGCCGGGGCCGGCTTGGTCACGGCCGCAGGGCTCATCAGCGAGGCCCGGGAGTGCTTCACCTTCAGAGAGACAGACATGCATGTTAATCACCAAGTAGGCCTACAATGTATCGCCATCTGTTGGCTGAAAGACCATATTGCTTCATTAACGTGGCTGACATACCAGTTGTTGTTTGCCATCAGCTGGCTTCGGCAGAGTCCTCTCTGAAAGCAACTGGAAATAAAAAGTCCACAAGTCAGATAACAAACAAAAAAACACAATTTGACCCAACCTGGAACTACTGGACGATTCCTAGTACACCATGGCTGCTTACCTTCAGGTCTTGGGCAGATGTCTT
>OOFB01012588.1:12442-25318 GCA_900323305.1 Trachyrincus murrayi | reverse complement strand
AGAGGAGTCAGCCAAGGACATGATCACAGTTCTATCCGCCTCCGTCATCCAGCCTGTCCCATACACATTCACACACACACGCACACGCACACACACACACACACACTCACACACGTTCACACACGCTCAAACATTCACACATGCTCTCACACACACACACACACACACACACGCTCACACATACACACACACACACACACAACACACACTCACGCACACACACGCGCACCTTAAAGAATAACTCCGGTATTTTTCAACCTGGACCCTATTTTCCCATCATTTTGTGTCTAAGTGACTAATGCGGACAACAATTTTTGAAATTGGTCCAGTATTGAACAAGAGCGCTTCAGCCGTCAGCCGCGAAACGTCTGCAATGTAACCCTTTGGGGCAATAGCACCCCATCAATGTCCGTCCTCTAAAAGTGCTTGTTTTTGCCACTGACACAGGCTCAGATTATTATTATAAGTGTCTGACAACATTATGGAAAGGATCCCTACAGAGAAATACTACTTTTTTCTTTACCTTTCACTTGATCCGGTCTGTTTGTTATTGTGTCTATCCAAATCTCGCTAAAGGACAAATCATCCTTATCCACATTGTCTAAATCAGCTAAATATTCAGCCATGACTTTGAAAACCGCACGCTTTCTGTAGTCCAACACAACAAACACTTGCCGGCACTCCTCTCTCCAACTCTCACTCACGTCTCCACCGCTCTCTTCCTGCAACAACTCAACTCTTCACAGCGAGACTTCTCCTTGAGCGAGACTTCTCTTTGAGCGAGACTTGGTGAGACACAACAACAAACAGACCGGATCAAGCGAAAGGTAAAGAAAAAGGTTTTATTTCTTTGTAGGGATCCTTTCCATAATGTTGTCAGACACTTTTAATAAAAGTCAGTGGTAAATCCTGTCAGTGGTAAAAACAAGCACTTTTAGAGGACGGACATTGATGGGGTGCTATTGCCCCAAAGGGTTACATTGCAGACGTTTCGCTGCTGACGGCTGAAGCGCTCTCGCTCAATACTGGACCAATTTAAAAAAATGTTGTCCGCATTCGTCACTTAGACCCAAGGCCCCGTGGTCCAGACAGGAAATTACAGGGGGATTTTGTCTGAGAAATCATGATTAGCTTGACCTTGGTGTTCGTCTTTCTTCCCTGTCTCCCCTTTTTATTTGTTTACATAAACACACTTACACAGACCTACACACACACACACACACACACACACATACACACAGTAAACACATGGCATATATAAACATATATACTAAAACTTTTTTTTTTCATGATCCTACCATCTTACCAGAGTCTAAATCTATGAGCCAGGCATTCACACTGTGCTGCATTCACGTCTGGATAATACCCATTTCAATGTGACTTACATGTCCTATCCACATGTAAGCATGTGGATAGGACATGCCTCTTGTCTACGACAGCATGAGGCACTCTAGTAACAAGTCCTTTAAGATCTTCCAGAGATGAACAACATGCAATCTGCAAACAAATTCAACAACTTTATTTTGATTGGGCTTCTCTTTCCCTTCCGGTGCACACAGATGGAGCGATGCTTTTGCTTAAAAAAAACCTTTCTTCCCGTGATGAGAAAGATCAGAAGACACCCATGATGTGAATCACACACGATGTAAAAAAATAGTTTTTACATGCAATTTGAATGTGGCGACTTTCCAAAAGCATGATGACTGCAGTCATTGATGCAGTGTTATTAAAGGACAACTTTGCTGCTTTTCAACCAGCTTTGTATCATTTCAATGTGGGAGGTATATGCAAATGAACAACGTTTACCTTTTCTCCATGTTGCCTGCACCCCGATCCCCCCCCGCTACTTTTGTCCGCCAGATGACATCGGCAACAAGTGCAGCCATTTTTCACACTATCTCCCTAAGGCGGATAGATAGAGATAAGGTTGAAAAGCGGCAAAGTCCCCTTTCAAGCTCCCTGAGACTGCTCAGCCTGCAGCAGCTGCAGCAGCGGTTATCGGCCAGCAGGGGGCAGTATAGCCACCGGATGATGTACCTGCATGGCTGACAGCGTGTCCAGCACTCCGAAGCTCTCCGCTCTATGGCTCTCTGCTCCCTGGCAGGGAATCAATGCGGAATTGCAGATGAGAGCAAAAGCTGCAGAGGACAAACAAGCCTGCCTGTGTGTATACACACTTTGTACACACTGACATGAATACACAGGTACTCACACACACACATACACACACACACATGAAAAAAAAGAAGGAATGAAATTAAATATGAATGTGCAAACACACACATACAAATGTGGCACACACAGATATACAGACACAGACACGCACACACACACACACACACACACACACACACACACACACACACACACACACACACACACACACACACATTGCCTGTGTGCACTGGACCTTTAGTGGAATATGATAGCTATTGAGGCGTCGCATGACAAAAGGTTTCTCATATGTGTCTTGTGTATCTTATATGTTTTATCTTATAAGGCCAGCACCAGATCAATTTCCTCAGAGTCTCAGCGATAGAGAATAAAGAACAAAAGAGAGGGGAGAAATTATTATAAATAATTATTATAAATAATAAGAGGCGGACGCAATTCTATGTGACTAATTTGAATGGCTCACCAATCAAGACAAGCACAATGCATCACTCATGACTTGTGTGTCATTCACCACCATCAGTGAGTGTGTGGTTAAAATGCTATACATGCTCATTTTCTGGTTTGGTTTTACAGCTACGTTACTGAAGCCAACTACATAGACCCGAGTCGAGACTATGACAACCATTGTTGGCAAAGTCCCTGTTTTTGTATCGCACTGTTTTGGTAGTTGGATGTTGCAGAGAATAACAAATGCTTCTTCCTCCACCACAAACACACTCAGGGTACAGAGTTCATAGCCGCGTGTCTTGTCGCGTCGGGAGAAAGACGAGGGAGAGCAGAAAGTGTACTTACAGTCTCTGTAAGTACACCGAGCAAATATCTCCATGGAGGCAAGACGGCAGACACTGTAGGCACACGCACACAGACGCACACACACGGACGCTGGGTGCCTGTTGAGAGATGAAGAAAAGCACAGGACATGTCAAGACATCTGTGTCTATACAGAGATGCAGAGACACGGCAGTCAGTGGTAGAGCTCTGATGTACCTCAAAATTATGTCAAACAAACAACTTTACAAAAGTAAATTGGAACTATGTTAACTTAGATAAACAATGGGGACATGATAGTGTATTGGCTAGGATGTTTGACTCCCAGCAAAAAGCCCTAGCTTAATGACATGTATCTACAGATTCCATACAAGTCACTTTAGATAAATGTGTCTTAAATGCTAAATAAATAATGATATATAAACTAAATGACTATCCATATTCTAACATTAGCTACATGAAGCAGAGCAACACATTTATACAAACTGAAGAACTCACATATAATGACAATCACAAACAACCAGAAACCTGAACTCTTTCAAATGCAACAGAGTAATTGCCTGTAACCAAGCCATTACAACGCAACATCGCCTCTAAACAAACCACTAACCATCTCCCCTAATGCAGGTCTGATAGTGGGCAACTATGCCTCTGCCTCCACAAAGTGTCCTCAAAATGTTAAACATTATTTTCCTGTCTAGTAATGTTACTAGTAATGTAGTAGTGTTGTTTTATGAGGTTGCTTATTCTTTAAATGGAACAGAAAAAACTGATTTGGCTCCCGATTGTGGGTGGTTAGAAGCAGATAAGCCACATCACCGCATCGTGTCAGTTATAGAACCTTCAAAAGAATATTGCCATGAACTTCAGTTCAGCTCCTCCCTTTGGCTAGGTTCATATTGCCTTGTGTGCCACCTACTTTAATAAGATTTCACATAATTCAAATGGAACTAATAAATAACCCATGTCACGAGTCAAAATCCTTAGATATTCTGATTTAAAATCCTTCTCGTCACAACCGGGTACGATGTTCTCCTCTAGTCTAACATCGTGTTCCAACTGTAATGGGGTCACAAATATCCACATTCATTTTAAAATTGCATTACAAGTGATATTCACCCCCACCCCCCCCCACACACCCCTACGGGTTCCGCCAGCTGCTTCCATCAGAGAACAGTGGAAAGGGCTCAGGAGAGAAAGAAAAGAGAGAGAGAGAGAGAGAGAGAGAGAGAGAGAGAGAGAGAGAGAGCGAGAGAGAGAGAGAGAGAGAGAGAAAGAGAAAGAGAGAGAGAGAGAGAGAGAGAGAAAGAGATAGTGAAAGAGAGAGAGACAGAGACAGAGGGAGGCAGAGAGAGGGAGACAGACAGCGAGAGAGCGGGATAAGGACAGACAGAAACAGTGAGAGAGATAGAGAGACAGACAGAGAGACAGAAAGAGCAAGGGAACCCATATAGCTCCTTTACAACCCTACAATCCTATCACCTACTGATTCTCACAGCTCATCCAGGAGGACGTTCACATGCTGGGTATGGCGTCAGTGCAGCCTCGATCGTAAGAATTAGACTAGATTATTAAATCAGGACAATATTCTATAGAGCTGTGGCGGTGCCGTGTCATAGTAAACAGGAGGCCCCCTCTGTGTCCACACTGTAGTTCTGAATTAGATCCAATCGCGTCCACCAATTCTTGAATTGACAGGCCGGTGCCTTCCTGCTTAACCTGTTTGCCCATGGACACACTCGCCATTTTTTTAATTACCTCATGTCAGGAGATCAGGGCAATCAGAAGACTCATTATAGAGCAGATACACATTAAAGCGCAGGGCCTGCGGCAATGCTTTTAGCCCAAGGAATATGAGAATGATGATCTAGTAGCTTGTGTATTTATTTAGTTTAGTTTTACAATGAAGTAAATGTTGGTTGGGCTGTAGTTTTCCTGGTGAATTTGAGTTGTAATTTTGTTTTTGTTTGCTATTCAACTTGTTTGTCCAAATGTCTTGCCAGGGTAACGCTATAGGGCCGCTGTTGACTTCTGTAGCAGACCCTGCAAGGTTTTGGTACGCAGCCCTGTCAGTTGGACAGCCTGGCTAAAACAGGCCCTTCATGTTTTGGTATGCAGCCCCACAGCTGCAAAGACAACTACATCTTCAGCACTCAGGGGCCATGAATTAATTTACAGCACACTTGAATGTTTTGGTTAAGAATACCTTTGTCTCTGTCCGTCCATCCATACATCTCCATCTCTTTCTCACCTCATTTGCTTCCCTTTGACTAAACAAGTTTACTTCTATTTCATCTGGAAGAAAACCTTGCGCTTGGTCTCTCAATCTCCGTCTGCTTCCATTCCCCTGCTGATGTGCGTGGTGTTAGAAGTTACCCACTTCCTGTTCTTCCTTCCTGAGAACAGTTTTTCTAGTTGCATCATATATATGCTGCATCGTCAAAAAACACACGCTGCAAAGTAACATATGCACTACAAATATAATGACAGCATTATCTTCTCTAGTCCTGCCCTCCTCCTCACCCCACCCCTCCCTCCTCCTCATCTTTATCGCTAACCCTCCCTCTACCCCCCCGCTCTCTCTCTCTCTGCCTGTCTCTCTCTCTGCCTCTCTCTCTCACTCTCTCTGTCTCTCTCGCTCTCTGCCTCTCTCTCTCACTCTCTCTGTCTCTCTCTCTGTCTCTATCGCTCTCTGCCTCTCTCTCTCCCTCTCTCTCTATCTCTCTCTCACCCCCCCTCTCTCTTTCTGTCTCTCTCTCCCTCTCTCTCTGTCTCTCTCTCCCTCTCTCCCTGCTCTCTTTCTCTCTCACCCCCCTCTCTCTCCCTCTCCCCCTCTCTCTCTCCCCCTCTCTCTCTCTCTCTCTCTCTCTCTCTCTCTCTCCCCCTCCCCCCCTGCCTCTCTCTCTCTCTCTCTGATCCACAGTCTACCATGAGAAAGATGCCTAACCCCTAACTGCTCCTTAATGTCCTGTATGTGGGAATTCACTGTTATAAAAGTGTCCAGCTGAATGACAAAAATAGGCTAAATAGTGATTAGTGAGTTCAGATAAAACATTCAAAGTGTAACCCCTGAGGCCACTGCAATTCCATAAGACAACCACCAGAACCCTGGCAGTGACGCAGACACAGACCCTCCACGGTGGATGGATTAGATCGCAGGAGAAAAGAACACCAGGGGTGAGGGGAAAGCCAGGGAGAAACTCTTCTCCATTATATCCTATTGAGCACATTACAACCCCCTCCAGAGAAACACACGCACACACACACACACACACTCCAAATCTGTAGATTACACATGTGTAGTAGAGGCTGTTATGGCCGGCAGCCCTTGTAGATACTGCTGATAAGATGCTCTGAGGAGATTCACAGCATTTCACTGTGAGATGAACCCAAACCCTGTTGGTTGATGACAAAAGATAACATCTACATCCTCTAGTGCCTCTCTCTCTCTCTCTCTCTCATTTGCTCTCCCGCACCCTCTCTCCCTCTCTCCCTTTCTCTCTCTCTCTCTCTCTCCCCCCCCCTCTCTCTCCCTCTCCCCCTCTCTCTCTCTCTCTCTCTCTCTCTCTCTCTCTCTCTCTCTCTCTCTCCCGCTCCCCCTAAGGCAGTTCTTTCTCTGGTCACAGTAAACAAGGCGTGGACAGACTGTCAACTCTGCATTCCTCTGGAGGATTGACTGTATTATGCATGGCCGCTGCAGGACCATATCAATATTGACTCCTGGTTCTAAATCACCCGACCATCCATGTTTTCTTCTCCTTTACATTCAATGGAATTTCTAAAAACATGCTATTATGTGAAGCACGACATGGCATAATCTTCTTAATACGTTTTTGTGAGGTGGTTTTTTGCAGCATATATATGATATTGTATATAGAACATCAAAAGTGTGTCAAAATGATATACATTATCAATTTAATTATATTTTGCTTTGTTTTTATTCCTGTATTTTGTCTTGTTTCAAAGTGTCTTTGAGTATCCAGAAAAGCACTATACAAATAAAATGTATATATACTGTATATATACTGTATATATATATATATATATATATTAATGGGACTCACAGCTCATTAGCCCACTTTCCTCAGATTTCAAAGTAAACCATCAAGAGATGACGGTCAGAAGCTCTGGTGGGCTGACAAAAGACCAAGCAACACAGATGACGACGAGGCACAAGAAAATAATCATCAATGCAATGTTTGGTACCTGTATCATGTCAATGTGGTGACCCGTGCTCATGTATTATTAAACACGCTCCCCGAACACGGAGCTGTTGCATCAACCTGCCAGTACTCATCGACGCTCAATCACTTTCAGGACCATGGATAGCTCTCATGTCCACAGTCAACTCCAGGACCACGGACAGCGCCGGATGCAAATGTATTTTATGGACATCGCATTTCTCTTTGTCTGCTGATTCCCGAAGCCTGATAATGCATAATATATATATTCAGGAATAGACCACATAAAGGGTTTTTGTCTTAAAGAGAAGTTTCTGATTACTTTGGATTAGTAAAGTCTAAAGTGGTTCAATGTGGTTTGTGGCAGTAGGCACACGTCTCCGTTTGAGTGGTGCATTTCCTCCAAAGATGCGTGCACTCTCCTTCTCCCTCCTTTTCAATCTCTCTCTCTCTCTCTTTCTCTCTTTCTCTCTTTCTCTCTCTCTCTCTCTCTCTCTCTCTCTCTCTCTGTGTCTCTCTCTCTGTGTCTCTCTCTCTCTCTCTCTCTCTCTCTCTCTCTCTCTCTCTGCGTGCACTCTCCTTCTCCCTCCTTTTCAATCTCTCTCTCTCTCTCTTTCTCTCTTTCTCTCTTTCTCTCTCTCTCTCTCTCTCTCTCTCTCTCTCTCTCTCTCTCTCTCTCTCTCTCTCTCTATCTAATTATCTGTACATTTATATATACATAATGCATATACTCAGCGTTGGATTTGGTGATGCAGCAAGCACATAATGTAGGAAGCTGTTATCTTAATGTGCCTATAATATAATAATATAATAATATAGTATAGACATTATTATATACAGACAATATAATTGTCTGGAGCTAAATGCACGCGACACAGTCTTTAAGGTTACAGCTTTATGAGGTCATGTGTGTGTCAGGCATTCTATTTGCAATTGTACAAAATGGATGACTGTGGCAATTAGCACTGCTGCAAACAGGAGCAATACCATGAAGACACAGAGGTAGCGTCACACATAATGATGTTCTTCTTCAATTTCATGGAACAATAATGTATTTGTTTGTGTGTGTGTGAAATTGCACATACTTCCTGTGTGTGTGTGTGTGTGTGTGCGTGCATGCATGCATTGTGGAAGTGTGCCTGCGTGTGTTTTGAGTGTGCAGGCGTGTGTGTGTGTGTGTGTGTGTGTGTGCGTGTGTGTGTGCGTGTGTGTGTATGTGTGAGAGTGTATATGCAACATGCATGTGCACATAGGCCTACTGCGTGTCTGTGTATGGGGAGTAGTCCTGGTCGATTTGTTGTTGGGCAATGCTTACAGGTAATTTCCTCTGCATATATGTACACTCTCAGACATGTGTGTGTGTGTGTGTGTGTGTGTGTGTGTTCTTCCTTTGATCAGCATACTGCGGGCTAGTTTAAACCTGGTTAGGGTTCTTCAATCTAATTAAAAGGAGCCGCCTGACCTTTTTCCTTCCTCGCCGCGTGTCCTCTGCCTTGTCTCGCTCAGGAAACAGAAAAGCGCCTTATTAAGACGTCCGCTCCCTTCCCCTTTCCTCCCGCGTCTCTGCATTTCATTTCCTCTTAAGGAGGGGGAGAGCAAGCGCCCAACTGTCAAATGACAGTTTGACCACACATCGTATACAACAACAGCTTTGGACCAATCTCACTCCAGCATATGCACAATTAGGAATACAACAGGTAGTTGAGAAGTCAATCATTTCAAGGGATGTATGTTTTCTTTTGTATTTGTTGTTTTTATTCGGTGCCCGGTGCACACACCTCATTACGGTGATGTACAGCTCACCTGGATGTGTGTGTGTTTACGCCCAGGGGCAGAGTACATGATTACGTAATGAGTACAGAGCGGAGAGCCCGCCACGCAGCTGCAGGGAAGCACAGCACACAGCCTCGATCACGCTAAGTCGTTATTCATTCAGCGAATAGCGATCCTTACCCTAATGAGGATGTTTTCTGGACTTTATTTAGCTATTTTGTTTTGTTTTGTTTTCTTTGACCTTATATTACATGGTCTTGAGATTAATGCTCAAAATGTGAGTTATGACTGTAGCGTACTCCATTTCAAGGCTATAACGTGTTGACGCGGTGTTAAAACGCCTCAGGTTATAAAGCGCCACGACGCAAATTGAGCGTCTTTACGGTTTGTAGTGAAAATAATAATATGTGAGAATGCTTGCATGATTGGTTTATTCACTTATTTTTTAAATATCATATAAAGGGTGAGAGAAGCACAGACAGGGACAGCTTTAGAAATGCAGCTTTAGAAATGCCTTCAAACTAAGTCCTCGACGCCTACAAACTAAGTCCTCAACGCCTACAAACTAAGTCCTCAACGCCTTCAAACTAAGTCCTCAACGCCTTCAAACTAAGTCCTCAACGCCCACAAACTAAGTCCTCAACGCCCACAAACTAAGTCCTCAACGCCTTCAAACTAAGTCCTCAACGCCCACAAACTAAGTCCTCAACGCCTACAAAACTAAGTCCTCAACGCCTACAAACTTAAGTCCTCAACACCTACAAAACTAAGTCCTCAACGCCTACAAACTAAGGTCCCAAACAAAGTATATCCACACGAAACCAAAAGCAATACCCAGCAGAGATATAGATGGAAAGAAGGAAGCTGCGCCTATGTGTGCGAACATATCATACACTTAAGTAGCCTCACAAGCGGACCCCAGGCAGTCTGTATCAAATATTGAATCTACGCGTTCGTGTTAAAGCTCACAGCAGGGTTTTAATCCAACAGTTATCTCGTTGAATACCTCATGGCGCCTATTACAGCCCACTCATCCGTTCCACTGAGTTTTGTCCTTTATGAGAGCAATGTACTTTGCACACGCTGAACAAGGAGCGGTGACGCCGGCAGCAGTCCTGGACACCTGTGAGTAATCATGTCTTCCAATGCACTCTGGCCCTTTTTTCCTCACACAATGTGTCACACACGCTCACACACGGCCCAAAACATGCCCACGCAACCTGAACCGCGTTACTACTCCGCTCTGACAATCGGATGATTATCTTTGCCGTATTTAATAACACCAAACTAAAGACAAATCCAAAATACACTCAACGTTGTCACTAATGTCTTAAACATTCACCTGCTTCTTACTTACCAACTTTCTTTTGTTTTGCTGAAGTCATAGTAAGTAGACAAGGTCTCGGCATGATCTGATCATTCAACGTTACAGAGGTAATAATGAGAAAGTATTAATAGAAGAGACTCAGAGACACAGTGGTGAATATAAACAGTGATATACAATTCTTTATATTTTACTATGCAATCCGAAGCCTTGCATCTTACTTTAAAATAATCCTTTTGTGGCCAAGACTTATGTGAATTATTTTAAAAGCACTTTTGACCTTTTACGAAGCTCCAAATACTACGCCACATTCAGAGAAAGCTTTTACCCAGAGAGGGTCACAAAGGGAAGATGGGTTTTAAATGTTAACTGTATAAAAAACCGTAAAAGAGAGCCCACCATTCGTATTGTATTGCTTATAAAGCCGCTAACAGTGAACGTGTCAAATCGGATGTTGTACAGCAAGCATCTGATGCAGTGGTAAATAATGAGCATTATTTCAAAATGTAGGGGGGACATGTCCCCCCTGTCCCCCCCTAAATTGTGCCAATGAACCTATGGCTATTCCTCCCTGATATAGAATACAGAGGACACTTTCAAATGCAACTTATAATCCCCTTTGGCGTAAGATCAGTCAAAAATATATATACTGCATTACTTAATAGTAGAGATCTTTTTTGTCAAATGTACTCACGACATACGTAGTGTTTTGTGATGAATGGGCCCCCGGAACTACTGTATCGCTCCCGGGAGGGGATGGGAAATATGTAAAACAGCCCTGCCCGTCTGCACGCCCGAAGCCAAGGACATTTTCCATGCAATGATGAGGCGGAGGCGCGAGTGTTAAGAGCATGGCTTGTGATTAACGCCTGCTCAGCGTAGCGGCCACTCCATAACCATGAAACGCAAACACATTTCTTCCCTTCTTTATTTGTTTTCTTTTATCTACACTCACCTCTTATTTTGAGCACAACAAGGCACGCATGTTATCAATGTTATTGATGATCTGGAGTGCAGTGGAGTTCACGTCGCAGTGGAATGCAAAGCAAAGGGTTAAATTCTGCCAGGGTTGGGGTAACCATCGATTGGTGGAAGCAGTGCAGGGTCAGGCCCTTGCATCAATAGCTCAGTTGGCCCTTTCCCCTCTGTGGTTTTAGCCATTACAACAAATCAAAGAGTTGTTCTTTAAAAAGCCAATATATCCTAAGTAAATAATATATATATATATATATATATATATTTATTTAGAGGTTCCTAGACGGGTCGATGTCGCTAGGCCTATGACATCATAGACATTTCTTCTGTTATGTGTTAAATGTATGGTCTCCTGTACCCAATGATTCAAGCGTCTTTAGTTTGACTGTATAATTTACATCTTGTTCCAATCAGCACCACGCAGTTGCATTGCTATCATGGCCAACCCTTGTAGACATAGTTAGTGGCTGCTGCCTGTATGTATGAGTGCACAGCAGGGTCTCAAGCTATCAAGACTTCTGCTGCTAAAATGTCAAACTGCGATGAAACAGTTGCCTGTAGGACCTGCCCTTCAGTAGATGACGACTGGTTATTAGTTCTGAGCATGTGTCCCTGTGTCAGTGAGTGTGTGTTTGTTTGTGTGTGTGTGTGTATGTGTGCATGTGAGTGTGAGCGAGCGTGTGTGTGTGTGTGTGTGTGTATGGGTGTGTGCGTGCGTGTAATATCTGAATGCACCTGTTTGTGGTTAAGTTATGCAAGGCTACGCATAACACACAGGCTCTGTCGGCATGGCAGCCGATCCAGCTTAATGACTCCAAGGCATTCTGGGAGGTTGGTGGTGGTTTCAGTTCCAGAGTTTCGGAGAGAATCGGTCCGTGCCTCTGCGTGTGTCTGCAGAGAGAACACCCCCACCACCACCACCGCCACCACCACTGCCACCACCACCACCACCACCACTATCTAATACCCCCTCCACCTGACACGCCTGCCCCACAACTGCAGCATCCTTCCGCCAGCTACCGGGGATGATTTAGGTACGGAGGCGGAGACTACAAACAAGGCTGTGAAGTCGCTCCCTGCTCAGCACACAGCCTCCGCACTGTCGTCACCCGGCCCTCTCTCTTATCTCCATGCTTTGAAACCCACGGTTGCTTTGACACACCCACCCACACACACACACACACACACACACACACAAAATGCGACAACAATGCAAACAAGATGCCAAGTTCATCTTGATGTATGTGTGTTGTATTTTTTTTGTTCATCGACTTCAACAAAGTTCATTATTGGAAGTAGAAAGCACAAATGATTAATGCATCATCGACGCATCATTTAGCTGTGTGTGTGTGTGTGTGTGTGCGTGTGTGTGTGTGTGTCCATGCGTGTGCGCGCGCGCGTGTGTGTGTGTCCGTGCGCGTGTGCATGTGCACATGTGTGTGTGTGTGCCTGCATGTGCGTGTGTGTGTGTGTGTGTGTGTGTGCCTGCATGTGCATGTGCGTGTGTGTGTGTGTGTCCGTGCGCATGTGTGTGTGTGTGTGTGTGTAAGAGACTCTCATTACAGAGAGTATCTCCAGCCCCAGGTTGGAGGGGAAGCATAATCCAAGGAGGCAGCCATGTTGTTTTCACAGACATGTCCAATACAAGCGATTGCTACTGGAAGAGGAACATCTGTCTAT
>OOFB01012579.1:3450-20468 GCA_900323305.1 Trachyrincus murrayi | reverse complement strand
GGGGGGGGGGGGGGGGTGGGGGGTGGAGGCGTCACATCAATCTTTCATAAAGCCAAGTGTCCGCGGTTTCAACGTTGATTTTGTTTTGGGGGCTCTCTGACAACCTGTGTTGTGTTTGGGCAGCACCTGGTGGTGGGAGGGTGGAGAGGGAGGAGGGTGTGTGTGTGTGTGTGTGTGTGTGTACACAGGTGGGTGTTGGAGATGGAGAGACAGTGATGAGGTAGCTACAAGAGACAAGGGTGTATTTTCCTGACCTTTTTTGCCATGTCCGCTTAGAGCGATGAAAAGCCATCGTCTCGAGGGCTTCAAGGCCGTGGATGTTTTCCAAGGCGTGGGGGAAGGGGAGGGCATCATCAGGAGATATAAGTCTACGCGAATAACAAAAAATCCCCTTTATTGCTTGTGAATCGCGGTGCTTTATTTCTACTCCTCATCCAGTTAATATGAAGGAACGAGATAAACTGTTTGAGTTCTCTCTAAGAGACAAAATAAGTTTTGTCTCTGCATTTTCATACCCCCAACATCCACATGGTTTGATATGAAACTGAATAGAACAATAAATAATCACCTGCGTTTATAAGTGTTTCAAAAGTAGGCTACGCCTTTTAGCAACCATTAGGCCGCCGTCTGCATTAAAATATTGCTGCGTTAAACGTGCAGTTATAAGCGCAACCATTTGAAAATCTTCAAAGTCTATTTGGGGGAAAGTGGACATGTCCGTCTACTCTTATGTGTACTGTGGTGCAATTTCCATGAGAACATTTTGTCCATGCACGTGAGTGCATTAGTGCATCATTTTAATAGGCCTATGTTCATTTTGGATCAACATCGAAAGTCGCAGCATGACAGCTAAGCTTTGTTTTATTGATTTTCCTCTCCCTCTCCTAACAATCTTTTCACAACAAAAGCGCATGCAAATGCAATAACACACACACACACACACACACACACAGATAAATAGACCCCCTTGCCTCCATTTTGTCTTTGTAAAGACGTCAAATAGGCCTAGCTGGAGGGATGGCGGAGTGCTACGCGGGCCAGGCGCTGGGCGCGGGATGACAGCAACAGGCGGAGGACTTGCATCGGCAGCTGAGCTCCATAATCTGGCCCCAGCGATTTGTCAGAGTCGCGCCAAGACAAGCAGCGGGCTTCTGAGAAAAGACTGGCAACCTGTTAGCACTTATACCGCTCTCAACGCTTTGACGAAGAAAACCAACAAAGGGGCCATCTTCATTCTCTGCCTTAATGAGTGTGGAGCGGCGTCAGTGGTACGCCTAGCCCTCTGTTGTATGAAGAGCTAACATGACCAGGCCTCTCTATACTTTCAGACAGCGTCGGATAACATTTTAATCTATGCAAAGGTTAATTAAACGACCGACAAAAAAGGAGGAGCCGGTGTCAAGGACGGCTTGTCACCTTGCTTGCCTCGTCTCCGTCTAGTGCCTGACATTTCGCACCGTCATTAATGAGGAACACTTGTTCTCGATTTTTATTTAAAACAAACATAAAGACGGTAATCAGTTTTGGAGATGTTTACAGTTTAGGCTCTGTATTAGGGCAAGCATCAAGGTTAATCTTAATGCAGTAACAGGGATTCAAGAATTATGTTATAAAAAAGGCCATGTAAAAGGTGGGGCCTCAAGATTTTATAATCATATTAGGGATGCGCATGCACCTAACTTGGAAGGACTCAGGATTAGTTGAGAAAAATATGTGGGAGAGGTAATTCCTGATTCCTGGTTCCTAGTTGATTGGAAAATATGTATACATTCCTGTTTGGCTGTTCTCGTGAAGCCCAATCACAACTTATATTGTATAAAATCCTGAAGTTATTGGACGCCAAGTAAACTCTCAAGGCTGAAATTGATCACCTGTTGGAGATGTGGACAGGAGTTGGGTACTTTGGTAGGCCTACATATGTTATATGATTGTGAGAAAATCAAATGTACGTGGAATGCGATTGTTTTGTTCTTGACTAAGGTATTAAGAGTACACCTGACTAACATCCCAGCTCTATGTGTGCTGGAATTGACACCAAAGCACTGTACTTCACCGTCAGAGTCTGTGGTGTCGTTTGGCTACAACCACGGGGTGTAGAATAACCTTAAGACATTAGAAGTCAAACGTGCCTACCACATTCAAGGAATGATTTGAACACATGTTCCGTATGGCGTCATATGAAAGGGGCACTTATAGAGTAGCAGGGAGATAGGGATGTTTTCAACCGGTGGACGACAAGACTTGAATAAAAGTGTGTTAGTGTTGTATTGTGTATGAGGTAACGGGTAACTGTAATGGTCATAAGAGGTTTTCTTGTTTTTTTTGTTTTGTTGTGTTTCTCCCCCATGTTTGTAGAAAAAAGGCTTAGTAACGAGGCATAGCTAGTTGCACAAGCTGGTTACGTTGTTACTAAGTCTGTGCGTAAAGTCCTTAGTAACCACTAGTTAGTTTCAAACTAGCAGTTGTAACGAATCAACAACAAGCTACGATGTAAACAAGGAAGTGGTTGAGAAGACCGGAGAGTACATCGAAAACACGAATTAAAAGATTCAACCGGCACAGTCTAGAAGCAGGCTGCCGCTGCTGGGATCTGCGCAGTGCGCACTGAGCGCCGCGATTCTAGCCACCCGCCCCATAATTATATTCTTTTTTTATTTCGCCGATTATTTTATGTAAACAACTGCCACCATTTACACCTTTTACACCTGCGTAGGGCTGGGTGTAAATATACTAAGCGCTACGTAAGAACTAGTTTGTGTGGTGCAACCCGTTTTGATTTAGTAATGTGTAAACCCGATAAACACTTATGTTATAACTAGACCAGTTTTGAACCGCCCCCTGGTGACATACTCCTAGATGTCTATCGACCAGTACTGACACACTGGTGCCTGAGCGGCAGGTCAAAAGACTCGCAAATCGTTTGCCATTTTAAAATGAGTCAGATTCTAAAGCAGCCATTATGAACAAAGAGGTACTGGCAGTGAATGAGTGTAAACCCAAGGCATCTAAAAGCCAAACCTAATGAGGAACTCTTACATTAGGCCTACACATAATTTAAAATGAACTTTGTTCTGTGAAAACGGGCCCGTTGGTTAAATTCCACTGGAAGTTTCTAGAGTGAGATCAAAAGTAAACTCCTTTATTGTTTTACCTCTGTTCGCTCTCGGGTGCAGGCCTACTTTTTTAAGTGATCTTGGAGAGCTAATAAGATATGGCAGTACTGACAGCCTCACCAGTCCGTGTTCATAAGAATCCATGCACCGCACAGATAATATCAATGGACTTAATTACGGTGAATACAGCGGCATGTCCAATGCAGAATTTGGATTGTGAGCAGATTACAAAAGGGACATCTGTCCGTGGTGGTGAGTGACGGCTCCACATTTAATAAAGACTAAACAACAGTGGGATATATAGGCCTCAGGACTGAAGATGATCCAATATTCTCAATGTATTGTTATCACCAGGCTCGGCTTCTTATTATACTGAATGTAGGCCTATTAAGATTCTTCTATTTCCCTTTGACAACAAGACGTTTCAGGTCAAAATGTAACATGTATTCCCTTACCATAACTATGTTTTTGAACATTAATTTGTTAATATAGAATGGAGTGGAAACATTAGTTTTTTTTCAAGAGATTCGGTATAAACCATAGACTAAAAATAGCTACGAAAGATTTGGTGCTAGGTCAACGTTCAGGTTGCTTCTTTTCCATGTTTGATAAGCAGTGTTGGGCAAGTTACTGAAAATTTGTAATTAGTTACTGTTACTAGTTACTTCTTTCAAAAGTAATTGAGTTACTTTACCAATTACTGCATATAAAAGTAATTAGTTACTAGGGAAAGTAACTTTTGCGTTACTTTTAAATGTTTGCTTCAATTATCTTATTAGGCCTAGTGGACATTTTTGTGCCGGATCCGGGAGCTCTAGGTTTTAAACTGCCTCTCGTGGAATAAAACCAAAAATAATAAAATAAAATAAAAAATATATATTTTTATTTACAGACCAATTCTCAAGCAATTTCACGTTCTTTATTAGTTCACATTTATTCTTAAAAAGTCGGGAAATGTTGGTACTATCTATGGTTGTACAAGCGAGTGCACTGAGCAAAAAGGTCGCTGGGTAGGTAATTAGGCCGCCGCTGTCACGTACAAATAATCAGTTTACCCGCCTGGATTACTAGTATTTTGGATTATAGAAAGCAACAAACGTAGTAATATCGGTGAGTGGTGAGCCTTTTTTTTTTTTAGATATCTTCCATTCGATGTTCGATGAATGGCGAAATAATAGGCAGGAGGCAGAGCGCTACGTGCGCTCTGTTTATAGAGTAAGCCAAAGTCATTTCGATCAACAGGGTGGCGATAATAACAGCACAGGTAGGCTACTGTAAGCTCAAGTAGGCTCGACAGCTAAATAAGTGGGCGTTTGTGCTGTGAAATGAGTATGGCTAATAATGAAAACATCGTTGTGGGCATATGTGCATGTAATATTTTGGCATATTACTGTAAGCCCCACAGCTAGTGGGCGTTTGTGCTGTGCGGTGAAATGATTCCCATCGTTGGGCATATAGTGTTTACTAGGCTCCATTGTCATCTCAGAAGATGCAACATTTTCTATCGGTGTGCTGCACATAGCGTTGTTTATTATGTAATTCTTGTTCACTTTCAGCACAGCAGCACCTAGGTGTTGTCTGTGCGCCAGGCACTGTGGTTTTTGATGCGTCCCGTGCATACGTTCCGTGACTTTTTTTCTCCCCCTGACCCGCCGGATCAGCAGTAGGGGTGGGCAGATCGATACTGCAGTATCGATACTTCGATATTCACAAAGTACTCATTTGGTATCGATTCCTTTAAAAAATATATCGATACTAAAATTATATAAATACAAAACGTTGGTGGCTGCATCACTTCCAAATGTTTTCAGTACTTTTGTATAATGTTTGTGCCAATAAACAGCCCTGACATTTCGCTGGCCCGTGTCACGTGACTGTGGAAAAGAAACCTATGAGACGTGAGAATAGAGGGCGCCCTGTGCTACTGCGCATGCGCACGGGCACTGCGCACACCGGTCGGATCAAACGTAGAATGGCAGAAAGAAGACGTAGGGAAAGAAGACGTAGGGTCGTGTGGTGCTACTTTTCAGCGTCAGATAAAAACACAGCAAGATGTATTATTTGCGACAAGAAAGTGGCACACAGCAGCAACACGAGTAATCTTTTCAAACATTTAAAAACAACGCATCCGGAAAGTTTCAAGGAGGCTGAACAAAAGCAAGAAGATGCCCAAACGTCCAAGTCTCCTGCGCCACCCTCCGTCGACAAAAGACGTTGCAGGAGTCTTTTCAGGGAGGCAGAACACATCCAGGTAGCACCGTTATTAGTTATTAAGTTACCTCTGCCAAGGAAGTGGCGGAGGTTACAAAGCCATAAAGTGGTTGCTCTGGAATAATAATGGCCAGAAAATGCAAATGTGCACATTTTATGTTGTTGGTATTTTAATTTATTTTATTCATATTTATGTTAGATTTATTTATTTTAATATTTATTTATTGTATTATTTTATTTTTATAATTATTTTTATAATGATTCTTTTTTTTACACTTTGCACAAATATTTGTTGTTGTACTCATATTTGCTTTTATAATAAATGTATTTTAATGGCCGGTATGTGTCATGTGATTTGCCTTTAAGTGTAATGATCTTTTTTTTTAATGACCATTATTTGGAAAAATCACACCCGTTTAAGAAAGTATCGGTATCGGTATCGGATCGATAAAATTGTGACAAAAAGTATCAGTATCGTATCGAATTTAAAAAGTTTGGTATCGCCCATCCCTAATCAGCAGCCTCTGTGTGTACCTCCTTATTTATAAATTAAGCACTGGGCGCAAGACAAAAGTAACGAGACCATTTAAATTTCAGTAATTGTAATTGTGTATTTTAATTTGAAAAAGTAATTAGTTACATTACTAGTTACCGCCAAAAGTAGTGAAATTACAGTAACGCGTTGGTTTCCAACACTGTTGATAAACGACATGATGCCTCAAGACACCAAAACAAGAAAGACATCAAAGTATGGAGGAGGCAGCATTCACTATTCAATCTAAAAGATATAAAAATTGTTTGCCCTTCATTCTTCATTTTCTTCGCCTCCAGACGGCGTTCTGACACCTTATGTGTAAAGCTCTCGCTTTCTTCATTATCACTTCTTGTTCATCGCCACAATTAAACACACCACGAGTTCCGGAGCAGAAATTATCTTTGAAACAAGTGTGATCAAAGCATTCACACAGCTTTACATTCAACACGTCGAAGTGGACCGGATTTGAACACTTGAATCAGTGCCATTCACACCTCCACGCAAAATGTACATTAACATTACCATCATTATTTCCTATCGGCCATTGTTCACTAGACTGCAATTATCTGTTTGGCAAAGATCCGCTAAATCAAGGCTGTCTGCTTTATTACTGCCTGCAATGGCTGGGTTATTACCACAGCTTGTTTTGTACTTTCCTCATCGACATCCTTTGGCTTCAATAAACACACTGTAACACATACATCTATATATATATATGGTTGGTTTCAGGGAAAACATGCTATTTTCCCTATCTCTTGTCAGAGGTTCTAGAATCTCGAAAAAGGACCATATTTTGCCGGTTGTTCCTTCATGTTTGGTTAATTGCTGAAACTAGGGACTCAGCTGGATGGGCAAAGCAACAATGGATAACTCTCACTCAGGTGATGACTGCCTCCCCGAGCATTAATCATCTCTGTCTTCCCCAAACAGCAGGCATACTGCGCCGTGGTTGCCTGACAACAGCATGCAGAACTTCTAAATGTTATCTTCCCAAGACACGAGGGCCTGGCTTTGCAGAAACCACAGTGTGCCCGGGTCCCATCTGGTGACAACCACTCATTGAACTCTACAAGATAATCGCACCCCCTGAGGAAAGACAATTCATTAAAGGCACAGGGCCTATAATTCATCCGTTGTCTCGGCCTATGATACACTTTAAATTCTGTGACACTGCACTTTGGCGTGACGTGTCGGATCAATTGTTGCGCAGGCACTCAGCGCTGTTTGTCGGCACGTGATTTATTTCTCCCAGCAGAAGAAAATGATAAATGAAACCGGCTGGAGTGTTTGCCGTGCTGAACTCGTCCCTGATACGGGACTCGGGGAGGGCTTCTGCTGGCGGTGGAGTTAATGGTATTAGATGAAATCTGGCACAGCAACTCACTTCTGCCCTCGCGGTGCCACTCTTGGGTTCTTTATTAGCCTTTTGTGAAGTACCTGGTGCCGTGTGCTGACACCCTTTGACAGGGAAAGCACAGGGAAATAAGATAAACGCACAACTCAACACAGAAATACACCCTCTGCTACCTCAGGAGTGCGTCATTCTGCGATGTCGCCAACATGATGATCACAACATGATGTTCAACATGATGATCAACATGATGCACTACAATCCATCAGTTTTATTGAGGAGATAGCCGTTGATGGCACAGCAACTCTAACTCACACCTTGAACTAACAAACTTACTTCCCTTAATTGTTGCTGAGCACGTTGCACTGTGCAGTGCAGTTCTATCGAAAACAACTCTGTCTATATGTGCCTATTTACATTCTACGTCAGTTCCATCACTTATGCGTGCCACGTTGGGCTCCAATTTGCATGTTCTCCGGTAATTGCTAGGCAGTAGCTCCATTTCCACTTGGCTTGGCCTCCACAAATGTAATTTTATCTCTCTGAGCATAGCTGCCCTTCACCTTCCCTTCAATACACCTTTCTCTTTCTGGTTCACCAGTGTTCTTGTCATGCTTTATTGCAGCTGTCTTGTCATTCGATTTGTTTATGCTGCTGAGATCACCGTGGCGGTCTGCATTGTGTGTCAGAAATGCATGGCCCTTGTGGTGAGGTGCAAAGCACAAATTCCCAGAGGGATGGAGAGCCATTTATTGTTTCTGGACCTTGACATGGCCTCATTCAGAGGAAGTAAAAGGCCACAGAACAGATGAACTGGGAGACTTCTCTCCTTCGGTGTAATGGCCAGGGCACCCCAGGGGTGCTTGCTTGCTATATCTCCAAGAAGCTAAATCAATGGCTGTTGAAAGAAGCCAAGTGCTCCTGTTCGTGGTACGTTACTCGTTTTAAGAAGAAGCTTTGGCGGAGTGGGAGGTGGGTGGGTGTTGAGAGTGTGTAGGGAGGCGGGGGTCTGGGGGTGTTCCCTGTGATCCCTGCACAGCTTTCACCATCAGATGAATCACATTCATGCAGTGCAGAGATTTCTACCCTGGAAAGGTTAAGAAGGGAGGGGGGTGAAAGGTGTGTGTGAGGGCTGACAACCATCAAGTTTAGAAAACCTTGATATTGGCTATGTTTTTCTTCTATCCTGTCAACAAGTGAAAGCTAAGAACTTATGTTCTTAGCTTTTCGTCTATATTTAAAAATTTCTGGGCTAAGAGCAACTCACCTACACAGCCCTTAGCTTTCTGTGTAAGGCAGGCATTGCCAATCCACGGACACCAGAACATTTCATCAGAACGGAGCGCATAGAGATACAGAAAGAGATGTTTTATTTTCGTCCCTGTGTACCCCCCCCTCCTTATCCTCCCTTTATGTGCATTAACTGCCTGAGGGGCAACACAGAGCTATGGAGAGAGTGGGCTGAGGGTGTAGGTGTCCCAATGTTATCCTGGCCCTCACCCATCGGAGGTGAATCACAGATGGGGCCCGACACAGGGCACACACATCGCTCCCACACTCCTACTCACCCAAAACACAGTCACTTTTCTGGCTATTCCTATAAAGGCCCTGGAAGATGCCACATTGAAAATGCCTGTTTAATTGAATTCTTTTTGGATTCTGTTTTTTTTCTCTCCTCGCTAATGTTGCTGCCACTAGATTCGCTGTTTTAGGAAATTAAGCATGCATTGTTAAGATCGAACTTTGCCAAAAGGACCGACACAGCTTGGCAATGTCATCTGATGTATTTTCTCTTGCAAATCCACTTCCACGGTCTGTCATCAGTTTCTACCGTGTGTTCCGTGATAGAAAAACCGTCATGCAACTAGTTCCAATAATGGCGATCAAATGTGCAGGAAAAACACTAATTACCATGTGCAACAAAAACGGCCCAAGCCCACACATATTTAAAACAGCGTTCAAGACTAAACGGATCATCAGGTTGCATAAACACAATCTTCAGTCTTCAATGAAACACCTTACTCTTGGATAATGGGGAAAAAATATTGGTATTGGATCAAAATCTGAATCCCCTTGGCAGTGATGATACAGACGCCTATCAACAGTGAAGTGAATATGATCAGTTGGGTCAACCATTCCTGAGAACTGAGTCGATTCAGGGTGCCAATAGGCTAGGAATTTCTCTGAAATGACAACCCCCTGCAATAGCCATCAGGGATTCCATAAACACTCAGAGGGGAGCAGATTGCTCCATTACATGAACCTAAAGCGGCTCTAAATGAGAGCAGGCTAAAGCCTACCCCCATGTGATGGGGGTGTGAGGGGTGGGTAGAGGCCTCCCAGGAATGGGTTGCAGATCAATTTACAGATAAATAACGAGTGCTGTAAGAAGGGGTTATGGTCTGTCCGTAGTGAAAGCCACGAGCGCTGTAACACACAGAGCCCCCCGAGGGAGAAGACATATTTTGGAGAAGGAGAAGGGACATCAGAAATCCGCTCTGTTGGTGTTTGTTGTGAGAGGTTGGGGTGGTGACAGCCCAGACATGGATTTGCACTGTCAGTGGAGGATCAGGAGACAATAACTATATGGGGTGTCAGTCTATTGGGCTGCAGCTGTAAAGCCAGGCTAGCCATCAACATGGTGCGGCGAGATAAGCCAAAAGCTGTCACATCCTGTTGATGACTGCATTGTTTTGGGACACAAAGGGGATTTTTATGTTATTTTTTTATTGATTGAACCACCGGTGTGTTCTATCTGCACTTGAGCAGTATGTGAACACATCGGGTCCACATCAATTGATGCATGCCTTGTATCTCTATAACCTTCTCACCCACTTAAATATTAAATATGTATATTTTTCAGAAGGATTAACAGTAGGTATATTTTGATAAATGGGAAAATCTAAATCACCACATTTATATTTATATTTAAATGCAAATGCTAACCCATTTGACAGTTGAATCCAAAATCCATTTTCTGTTTTTGCCATTTTTATTTTTTTTTACATCATTTTCTTTTCCCTCTTCACATGCTACCCCGCGCCAAAGTCTTTTTGGGTAGGTGACTGCCCACACACACATCTCCTCAGCTCAAAAAGAGAGAGCTCTCTCTCTCTCCACACTATGCTCTCATGATGCAGCGGCCTCCCACACAGTTGTTATGTAAAAAATAACAGGACTCCATATTGCTTTACTCATCCTAGAAGTGAGCATGTCAGAAGTTGCCCTCTGATACAGCGCTGTTATTTTGGGGAACAGTGTCACAGTTTATCTGCCCCGAACTGTACGTTTTGCTTGGCTGAGGGGGCCGTGTGTACTGTACTTGAACGCAGATTTGAAGTAGGCCTAACTGTGCCCTTCTCCAAGTACATGCACAGTCGTACGTTGTTATCAGCAGTAAGCCTACAACTTTGCTACATACACATACATATACAGTTTAATAGAGATGTGTCCTTTTGCATAGTTATTCTCTAAGACAGTGGTTCTCAACCACCGGGCCGCGGACCATTGGCCACTGGGCCGCAGGGATTTAGAAAAGATAATAATTATTTTTTTTACTTCCATAAAATTTAAATATGTTCTATTATCATTTGTACAGTCTATTTTTATTGTACCTAATTCAATTTAACAGCACAATGAGCAACTAGGTGTCATTAACCCATTAACTATTGGGCGCCCAGTTAGTCACCCAAAATGCATATGTCTGAATAAAGGTATTTCACAGCCTATCAAATGCTGCTCTAAAACGAAAACCAACATTCCAAAAATGTTTTTTTTATTTTACAAGGAAAACAAGAGTATTAAACATACCATAGGACTATCTAAAAATATATTGTGGTGTCATTACAGAGGTTTTGAGCAATATTCAATTTAATCAGAATCATTTGGTTTGGTGATGTTCCTCCTTGATCCCAAACAATAACATAGTTAGGGAAAGTTTAATGAAATACTGGTGCACATTTTTTACGACATTTTTGCCAACCATATCTGAGTAAAGATTTTGTACAAAGAACAACCCCTTGATATTTAAGGACATGTGTAAAGCTTGGAGTTTGACTGCAAGCTAACCGCCAAGTTAACTCTTGTAAACATTGACATGTGGACTTCTGAGAGTCATGATACATTACAACATGAACTTGGGAGGTTGGAACCTTTTTTTTTTTTTTTTTCAAAAACAGGAAAATGTCTGTTTTGTATTGTTACAAAACCATCTTCTCTGAAAATGTATACGGCTCCATGTCCGTTTTGAATATATTTTTTATGGAGAGTTTCCAGGGGGCAATGTTTCCTTTGGCCTGCAAAGGTATTTGCCATTAAATTGCATTGGCCTATAACCCAGGATGACCCATGACTGAATTATCAGGCACTTTATGTGTCTAATTCACCCTTGATGAGCTGGTAACTATTGCAAAAGATACGTTCTAAAAAACAAACAAAGTACTATTAATACATTCCATTATTTCCTGTCTGGGATCAATACAGTATTGTCTTATCTTATTCTAAACAAAGTTGGGATAGTGGTGTTGGGGAAGGGGGACCTTCCACCACCAACATTTATTAAACATACATTGGGTTTGTGCCATAGGTTTTTGCTTACACACCGTTTTGTTTAATCCAATTGAAGAAATGCATATTAAAGCAAAATATATGGATTGTCTACGAAGTGATTGGACAGGAAAGATGTCATTCCATATGTTTTACTCTTCCCCTCCGCCCTCCACTGGCCAGCTGCTGCAGACGCTCTGCCTGCCCTTCGCTATGCTCTAATGCTGCCTATTCAGACTGTAAAGAGAGAAAATATTAAGCCTCCCACTACCCATCAACTTGTAACACGGGCAAACAGCAAAGGTAAGGAGAGCTTCTTAGTATAACGAGGACAGTAAATCTCACCTTCATGGCAATATTCTGTGATCGTGAACATTAAATGCGCTTAGCTAACGTTCATACATTAGCACTCGTGCTAACTAAAGGAGCTTATAGCATGTACCCAATAGCATTCATGCATGTCAAAGTTTGCAAAGCATGAAACGGCTATTAAAGGTATATGGCATATAATCGCCGCTACTCTAACGTCACCCCAACCTATTTAATACACTTGACAAACTCGCATGTTCCGACAACAGCAACATCTCGTGTAGAAAAGTGCTGAGCACTGACATCTGATAAGTTTAGATGTTTCCTGCTAACAAGCTTACTGGCTGTCCGCTTTAACAAACTCCACAATTTGTAGTGCCGATAGTGATGTCGCGGGCGTGTAATATTGCAGTTTCATTTTCCCAAGAATAGTTGTCCACCAAGCATTGAGTGTGGTGTTTTGACACGTTGTTGTCACCACACTTAACGCGGTTTGTGTAGTTTGGTTGTGTGAGGCCTTGTGCTACTTGGGCTAATTGTGCTTGGCTAGCAAACTAGATTGCTAACTAGCAAGTCGAATGAAAACAAAGCTGCTGTCAAACTGACACGTGTGTTCAAAATATCTTCAGTGCTCGTGTTGTTAATTGTATTCATTAAGTATTGTCAAATCAAATGTAACTTATATACCATACGAGTTGCACGTTAGAGCGGTGTATGGCCTCCTACACCTTGCTAGCCGAGATTATACAGTATGTAGCTAGCTGGAAGAGCTAAACGTATGTCCTACCATGTGAGGCCTGCTATGCTTTTAAATGGGGTTCACACTATTTTCTGCGGCGAAACTATCAGGCGGCGTTACATGTTTTGAGTGGTGCGAAATAATACTTGAATGTTATAGAATACGTTCTATAACATTTCTCCAATTTGAGGCTCTCTGCTTAGTTTTTTTTTTTCAAGATTTCAAGATTTTTTTCAAACTTTGCCCTACCTACTCTTAATACATTTGCTGTTCTTTAGTATACCTCTAAAATGCAACATAATGCAAAAAAGCTGATGTATTACTAACTTTCCTTTGCTATTCTGTGTGTCTTCTATTTTAGAAAATCTGGATTCATCCTATTGCATTGATAGGATAACGGATAATGTAATGATACATTGATCCACATTTGATCACTTGGACACTTACATGTTTGTTTATCTACTTTGCATAAATGGGCAACTGTCCCCTACTACTTGAAGGCCATCATCAGGCCTGAAGAAATCCTAGTGAAAACACTGATACATTTTCTTCACAGAAATGGCATGTAGTTCAAAGAAATGGAGGCTTTGTCTCCTGTAATTTTAGCCACAATTATTTTAATTGTGGAGAATAGTCGTTTTTATTTTGGAAATGCAGTATTTTGATTGGATTTAGTCATTAGTCATGTATATCCTACTAATGAGTTTCTCAGACATTATTCTACACCAGTAAAATGTTTTTATTTGCATAATGTATATTTTTAGATTTTCTCCTGATTCCTACATAAACATATGTTTCTTAACATTGAAAGTGTCAAAAAATTTGTGTTAGGAGGTGAACTTTTTTTTTGGTAGAAAATATCTGGTTGTTACCTTTTCTGCTAGGCATGGACACAAGACATATCCGTAAATAAAATAATGCCTGGGCCTAGGACAAGTTTTAAATCACGGCACTTAGTCCTGTCTCATCAGTGGTATATAAGTGATTAACCCTTGTCTGTGCATGTTTATAGTTTGTGCGTGAGAAATCATTTTATACATTGATGACATATCAATCCAATACAGGCAAGGTAAAAGTTAGGTAACACATTAGAAGAAGTAGCATACAGTGTGTGTGTATATGTAATGGATAATTTACAGTAAGCCGGTTATTATTGTGAAATAAACCCTGACTGAATTACACCGCTTATTACACGGCTACTTACTAATGAAATCAATCATTTGACACAGAAGAAGATTTTATTGATTTAAAAATTATTTTATTGCTTCAGCTAAAAAAATAGTCCGTTAGATTCTACTGTTGGAGTACTGCGTCGGTTAGAATGCAGTAATCGACCAATCAGAATTGAGTATTCAACAAAGCTGTGTAATAACTCTGGTTAAACCATGCTGTGGTTCCATATGCAGTTGGAATCAGATGAGCTACTAAAGCCTGTATATGCCACGAGATGACCTCATCTAGACTAGAAGAATAGAATCAATTTGGCCTATTTAACTTTTTTTAGGGTATCGTGATGCTCTGGTTCTATAACCTCTCTAAATATTCAGGTTGCAAATATTAAGCTACTTTCTCAATACAAATTCCACCAACAATTCCACTGTTTACCAGTCCTGCTCCAAGTCTGATTTCAAGTCAACTATGAGAGGATTTGTTATCAGTGTGAAGTGAAACGTAATCCAACCTAACCACAGGATGCCCCTCATCCCAAAATACAGTGCGTTCTGGGATGAGGGCGGTGATTCCTATGACAAAATGACCCATATCATGCACTCATTAATACCCTATCATAGTCTCAGATCTCCTTGCATTCGGAGAAGCAATATACTGTTTACAACAAGCAGTCTCACTAGGCGCTAATACTCTTGTTTCCTCAACTGTTCTTATTTTGTAGAAACACCAAAGCATGATAAAAGCCAGGATCGCAATATGCTGTTATTGCTGCATTATTGACCGCGACTGGAAATCAATATGTTTTTTCCCCAGAACATTTCTGTCCAATAGATGAACCACCTGTTCAACTGTGTGACATTTGTTTATAAAGTTTGGACCATAAAATGCAACAAAGTGGCAAATTCACTAGAGGTGTTTATACCTTGTCTGGTTGGGACTTCATGGCGTACAGGATGGTTTAGAAGCTCAGAGACTATCCGTTTGCTTCACAGGGTCAGGTGTCACTTAAGGTCAACGCCCTTGCTGGTAGGCATTTAAGCCAATTTGCAAAGCACTCTATAAGGTTGTTAATTTCTTTTTTTTTTGCCTGTGTTGGTTCAAGGTGAATCTTAATACAGTGGCCTGCAGCTTGCGTTATATCTGAGAGAAGACAAGATTGAGTGTGTATTGAACTGCAGTGATGTTTAGGGCAGTAACAAAATTGTGAAAGGTAAGGTGCAAATTAGAGGTATGCAATATCTTAGGTCGTAAACACTAAAGATTTTGGATGAACATAACCTAAAACATGTATTTTAAATATTCCCTTGTAGGGCTGTTTCGGTTGCAGATGTAATGTATAGTCAGCCTGACAACGCCAGAGCAATTCGCAAATGAATATTAGTCTGGAATCTCTGTTCATTTTCGATTTCCAAGGGGTGTTATCAACGGACGCAGACCAAAAATTAAGTGCAGTTGTTTGTTCTTTTAGAGAAAATATAGCATCCAGTTTGTTTAATACTGTTACGATTGCGGATTCAACAGACCGTTCCACATCGGTGGCAGCCATCTTGGTTGTTGACGAAAACGAAACGAAAATGCACTCCTCTGTACATCAAACCAGCCCCATATTAGATAAATGGCCAGGTCAGTTGGAAATCTGTCTGAACGGGAGGGGGGCCAGACGCATATGCCAGAGCAAGTAAAACATGAGCTTGCAGATTTGTCTGGTTCCCAGGATACTGTATAATAGCTGTGGGTAGAGTTGTTCCGATACCAGTATCGGAAATACCTCTGATACAGCCCTAATACTGATACTCTTTCTCATCCAACTTTTCTTATATAGTGAAATCATAGCTGCCATTCACCCGAAAGAGAGATGGGACAGTTAATTGACACTTCAACACTGACTTTTGAATGTGTGGTACACTACGTTATACACACTATTTCTCACCAGTCATAAGCCGTGTAATAACCGGTGTGAGGATGCACAAGCATATGTTGGCGATTGCACCATTTTCATAAACAATCCAGACACGCAGTAAAATCAGTTGAACAATTTATTCTATATACACACACAATACAATAATGGCCATGGACCTCTCTAACTCATTATTTGTTATCCAAAGCTTAGTTGCCACAGCCGCTGCTTCCCGGTAGAGGACCCGAGAACAGTAGCTGTCCTTTTCTCTGCCTGTGCATGTTGATACAAGGATAACAGGCGAAACTATTACATTTCATTATATTGTTCAGTGTTGGCTATGTATTATCCATATAGTCTATGGTATTATCCGTTATAGCTCCTTTACTTAATGCGCGAGTCAGAGTGTTGGCCTGACTCATTCCAATTATCAGTAATCCCACTGATTCCTTCTTGAAGTTTATTAATTTATTCTGTGTTCCTTAACAGTCTTCCTTTACAACTAAACTTATTGACACGGTCAGAAAACCGTGTGGCTCCACTCTTAACAAGTCCAAACTAAATGTAATGCTCTGTGTTTAAATGCCGTCGCATCTTTTCTTAAAGGCGCACAACGTATTTCTGTTGGCTCAACAAATGAACAATAACTTGCATATAACGCAGTGCGTATATTGCGCAAACAATAAGAACCCTTATATAATTGGCACACAATGATTATCATAAGAAAGGTCACATTAATATAGGAAACAAACAAATACTAAAAACATACACAATTTATATTAAAATGTTAATTTGACTGCTACAGTTTGTATTATGTGTGTATATATTTTTAAGAAACTTTAACAAAATAATATATTAGTTATATTGCATACAAGTCATGTATGTATCCATTTACTGAATTCATATATTTTTTTAAAAGCTCATTGGTATTGGGTCGGTACTCGGTATCGGCCGATACGCAAGTTCAGGTATCTGAATCGGTATCGTGAAGGAAAAAAGTGGTATCGGAACACCTCTAGTTGTGGCACTCAATAATTTGTCTAATTGTCTTGGGAAGACGTTTAATCTGCATTGTGAATTTGTATACTGCCTGAAAAATTTACTATATTTTAGTGACATTGCAAAATTGTAACTACCAATGATTCACT
>OOFB01012574.1:8966-19095 GCA_900323305.1 Trachyrincus murrayi | reverse complement strand
ATATCTCTTATATATATATATATATATATATATATATATATATATATATATATATATATATATATAAGACAATATACAGCTATGGCTTGTAATGCTATTAAATCCAATCCAATAAAATATACTGATTTAGTGTAAATCATAAAATTGAGTTGACCTATTATACCAAATTAATAATTAATGCATTATGGTTTTCAGTTTGTGGCGCCTATTATTGATTTGGGAAAACATTTCCAATCTTTCATTCCTCCTAAAATCCTTGTAATTGAAGCATGTGTCCGGTTAACTGGTCTAAAACGTGCGAGGCATGTGTGGAATTCTCAGATGTCTATGAAATTCAAGGAGCTTTAGCTTTAACGTAGTCCTATGTAGCCTGACTTTAGCTGATCCCAAAGAAATGCCATGAAAATAGCTAAACAACACAAAAGTATAGTGTGTTTTCTTATGTTCTTATTTTTTTCTAATATTGTAATTTTTTCATCTTTGTTTTTTTAAATGCAAAGGTCCAGGCATTTTTTTTTTTACTAAATAGCCTAATGTTTTTTTTTTTTTCTTTCCAACTTTTTTTTACACTGTGCAACAATGCTTCATTGACTGCAAATATTTTTTTACAGATGTGTTGGCAACGGACATGATGCAGAGTCACAGAAAGTCAAAGAAACCTATTTAGAACAGATGTTTGTATTTTTAAAAAGCCACGTGCTAAACAGATGTTCAGATGGCGCAGAGGCTGGTCTTCGGACTGCTCTTTACTCTGCAGAGAGCTCAAAACCTTAGCAGACCTGCTCGGTGCTTCTGTGCAAAGAACAACGTTCAAAAGAGAATATTTGTTTAGAAATGGATTGAAGAGGGCCGCCACCTGCAGTGAGGCCGACATTACACGTAGGCCTATTGGTTATTTGGAATAAAAGCGCGGGTGACACAAAGTTAACGAGTGCTGTGCCTTTCGTTTTTTTTTTATATGACCAAATATAGATTAAAATATACACAGATCAAAGCTAGGGCCTACTCGATTTTAGAGTGTAGACCTACAACTGTGTTGAGTCTGTTGGCTATCATCGAGCGCCGTGTGTAGACTGTGTGTGTAGGCGCGCGCACGTGCAAAAAGTCACTTGGCAAAGGGTAACGTCAAAGTTCAGCAATGCAAATAATATCTTTAGGGTATGATTATAATACCAAATAATAAAACCATATCAAAATAAGACACTGAATTTAACTTTATCTTAGAAAAATAGAATTCCCTCCTACTCATCTCTCCTTTCACCTCCAAACATTTATAATGTGAGGCTTTATTATAACTATAAGATTAGTTAAAGTTGCTGTAAAATGTGCTATAATTTGAGTGTAATCTGTTAGAAATACCCACCCGTCAACTCATTTCAACTCAAATTCTGAAGCCATAGCAGGTTTGTGTTTCATCACAGCAGTGAAAGGCACATTGGTCGTCATGAATTACGTTATGATTTAAGCATCTGTTCAGGGACCAGAAGGGTCCATTAACACACACATGAGAAAAAGCCCATTAGTTAACATATGCACCTTTTATGTGTGTGTGTGTGTGTGTGTGTGTGTGATGTATGCCACCCAAGCTGCAGACAACACTAGGACAGCATGCATAATGATGTGATGGACAGGAAACAGCGGGGCTTGTACCATGGCTCTAACAGAATCTTTCGTGCAGTCAGGCGTTACACCAGAGTGTACACTACGGCATTACAGAGCGATGGATGATAAAAGTAGATTTTGTCCACATGAATGGGGCTGATTATTTGTGTTCTCCGTTGGTTTATAAATAGAGGAACTCTTGCAGGATGTATAAACACACAGATGAGGTGGAAGGCAGTTCAACACGATGACTCCCAACGTTCCTGTTTACAGTATCTTTGATCAACATCAAAAAGTTCTTACTCATTTCAAAAACAATGGTGCTTATAACATTATACTCCCCAAAAAACACATGTGAACCCATTTTCAAACACAACACTAAATTAAGTGGTGCTTTTAAAAAAAAACATGTTAGTGTGCGCAGTCAACCAGCCCTTAAGTTGATTGAATTGGACTGATTGAATGTTGATCGATCAAATGCCAATCAACATGATCAAGTCTTCCTGGAAGTGGGCTCCATCAATACATCAGAGCACAATTTGTCTCATTATGAATGAGTGGAAAAAAGCAGTTATTTGTTGTGGCGCCCAGGGGTAATAGAGCTCTAATGACCTGATCCCGTCCTGTCCCTCAGGGCTGTCGGATCCTGGGGTGTTAATCCCCCCCAACCCCCTGCCTTCATTAACCTGGTGGCCTATGATCCCTGCAAATACTGGACACTGTGACAGCCCTGTCAGGCTGATAAGCAACGTGTTGTTACCTAGCATTACAATGAGCTCCTTCTTCCACTAAGAACCAAGTTGTACACTTCATTTTCTAGGAGAAGGGGGGAGGGGTTAGATTGACAGATCTGTCTAGTGGTCTGTCTAGGGTTCTGTCTATAATACTTGTACTGTAAGTATGGGAAAAGTTTGGGTAAATAAATATATGTACGAGATAGATACTGGCTCAGATGCATGCACAAGTTAATTGTGGTACAATGAATGAACTCTTAACAATTAATATTAATCCAAAAGGAGCAATCATGCAGCTAAAACCAGGACAGATCTTTATTGCCTAAGCCCATATAAAGTTAATAATACACCAATAATTATAAATCTAAGAGTTTGCTATTCACCCACAAATTATCCTTGGACAGTAAGTTGTTCATACAGCCATAGCATTACTCTCACAGCAGAACCTGGGTGGGTGATAAGCAAGATAGCCTTTAATAATAATAATAATAATAATAATAATAATAATCTTTATTTATATAGCACCTTTTTAAACAGATGTTACAACAGAATACAATATGAAATAATCAAACATTGGAAAAATAATAAATACATAAATAAATAAAAACTGTCAAAACAAACAAAAGTTTTAACAGTCAACATTCAACGGACTCTGCTCTCCTAACTTGTGTGGGTAGAGGTTGAGAGGTTAGGGTTAGGGTTTAGAGACCCGGGGTAGATGGTTTCAGAGAGCAGGTCCTGAGTCTGGACCGGGGTAGATGTTTTCAGAGAGCAGGTCCCCAGTCTGGACCGGGGTAGATGGTTTCAGAGAGCAGGTCCTCAGTCTGGACCGGGGTAGATGGTTTAGAGAGCAGGTCCTCAGTCTGGACCGGGGTAGATGGTTTCAGAGAGCAGGTCCTCAGTCTGGACCGGGGTAGATGGTAATGGGTGACCAGTGCAGGGACATTATTGGGGTAATGTGGTCCCTGCGCCTGGATCTAGTTAGAAGTGACGCAGCTGCATTTTGGACCAGCTGTAGTCGGGCCAAGACGACTGAGACAGGAGAACAGGGAATTGCGGTAGTCTATAGTCTGGAAAAGTACTGATTAATAGGTTCTGTGAGAAAGGACTGAGCTGACTTTAGCAATGTTTCAAGGTTGAATGTAGCAGGATTGGACTAGTTTATTAATGTGTTGTTTCAAATTTAAGTGAGGGTCGAAGATAACTCACAGGTTCTTGCATACTGGCATTAGTTGGGACGGTGAACAGGTGGATATTTTTGGTGACATGTTCTGGGCCAAATACGAGGACCTCAGTTTTATCTGAGTTCAGCTTGAGGGTAACACGTATGACATGTAAGTAGGACATGTATGACTCATGCTCTATTCCATCACTTCCCAGCAGGGACGTCTGCCCCGGATGGTGACTCATCGCTTACTGCAACCTGCCCAGGTAATAATAACAAGTCACTGGAGGCCCACAACAGCAGCATCAACAACAACATATAACAACAACACCAACAAACACGATCAAAACAATACCATTACATTATTATAATTTGTTTTGTGTGTTTTCTATTTTCAGATAATATATTGCAAAGTTCATTGACTCAGTAACAAGCTGATACAGTTGATGTTATTTGTTGAGTTATTTTGAATACATAGGCCTATATTGTTATTATTGGTCGACCCTGCTACATGCCACTAAGTGGCTTTTCAGGGCTCCTCCGAACACCAGGACACAGGTCATTGAGTAGAACCGGTTTATTGTAAGGTTGAGAAATGGTTTGCAGGCAGAGCAGGTGGTTATGTATGTTATGTATGTTAGCGCTCCTCCTGAGTGTGTGTGGTGGTGGCTAGTTTAACCTTGATTACTCAACGCCCCACAGGTGTACAGCCCCACCCAGCCCCAGAGTCTAATCAGTCTGACTTGGGCCAGGTGAGGCTGCTTAAAGTAGCCACCAACCACACACACTCCACATGGTGATTCTCATAATTTCTGCATGCTCTTTTTTAAGTTATTCTATTACTCATCATAACATGAAGCTAACATCATAACAACCAGTGTTCCAGGGTCACACTGGAGTTTAGGTTAACATGCGTACAGTATACAGCATAAAGCCATGAAGCCAAATCAAATAAGATTAAGATTAGGATGAATCTGCTCAGTTTTATTGTACCACGGTTGGGATGTGTTTGGTCAACCTCTGTCTCCCCTATTGACTCCCAGCCTCCGCTGACCACTTACAGATTCACACCCATTCAGACCTTAAGCTGACCAGACTCGTTAACAGGATATGAGGTGGGTGCTAATTTCCTTAGCGGTATTGATGTGAAAATGCTGATCCCAGTTATGCTGTTATTGTGTTAGCATTTCTACAAGAAAGATTGTATTCCCCTTTCTGGGTGCTGTTGCATATTAATAAATTCCTTTGGTCATATCACCTCCAACAGCCTTGTTCCTGTGAAAGGAATCCTGTATGACAATAATCAAAAGCAGTTGGATTCCTGCGGAGTGAGTCTTCTCTCTCCTGGGTATATATCTCACCTTCACCTTATACTTTTAATATCTTTCACTGACCTTGCTGTACTATTGAAATAAGGGTTTATGATTGGCAATAAATGTGAGTGTGTGAGCAAAATGGTGACATGTTTTTGTGTTGTTATTTTTGTTCAAATGAAGAGTCCAATTGATTGAAATTGAATCAAAATGTTCATGTTAAATTTGGATCAAAGAAGCTTTTTTAATTTCTTGAGAAAAAAAAGTTCTTAAACATTGTATATATGGTTGTGAGAGTAAAGAGAGTACCAAAACTATTGTATTAGCGTAGCATATGGGTTTTCTTTTGTGGCATACAATTGACGAACCATGGACTAGAGCTAAACAGAACTGAAAAGCTCTAGCATAGCTCACTCTTTGTATGCTGCTGTTCTATCCCATAACAAAGGAAATATAACATTGTGTGGTTAGAAAGATATGAGGTTTTTTTTTTACAAGCTTTACAGTTTTTATTCATATCACATGTTATTTGGGTTCCTTTTTCTGTGACCTTTAACTCTTGCCCCAGAGAAATGCAAATGCCTACAGAACGGCTAATGGCTCCTTTCCTGTGTAAAAAAAATAATAAACCCGGCAGTAAAGCAAGGTAATTAGGGTTGTCATGACAACAGGGCCCAGCAGGCAGATGGTGCTGCATACACTTGCAGAACTTCAAAAAGTATCAAAGCTCAATACTCGCAGGCCTGGTGAACGAGCGCTGGTTTGAATTAGCGGCCGACTTCCGCAGTCCCTCTTCGGATTCAAGATCAATATGGAACACCCCCTTCAGAAAGGAGAGAAAAGGGAGAGGGGCACTAGCTAGTCCACATCCAGATAGACAGTCCTCTGGATTTCATTAGAGTAAATGTTCTTATCTTTTTCATCTCCATGCTGCCCAGAGGTTTGGCAGGCCACCCCATGGTTTCTTTAGCAGTTTCAGAAATGCTGCAACAAGCCAGAGGCCTGTGGATCAAGTCATTAAACCCCCCCTTAGCCTGCCGCTAGTGATCAATATTGTTCATACTTTTTGTAAATAGATCTTCTCCTTAAAACTCTGCAGGACACAACAGTACCTAAGTAAGTAAACACAGGTTTTGATCATCTGTAAATTACATAAAGACCCCATACCTTTAATTAGACTGGGTTTAAGTGCCTGTACTTTGATGTTAAAATAAAGAGTAGCTGTATTTATACAGTACTTCCGTCAGTTTCCATCAGTCCTCAGAGCAGTCCTGTCAAATGGCCGTCTTTTAGACCATGGCTTTCTCAGTCTCTGCGTCACACTGAAGGATCATCGGCCCCACAATAACATTGGAGCAGTTGGATCATCAGATTACCTTTCATAGGTTACCGTTGATACTGGATGCACAATCTTGCACTTTGCACTCACAGATACAACAAGGGCACATAACTGTACATTTTTGTTATTTGGTAGAGTTTTCCAACTCTGAAAATAGGAGCCTTAATGGCAAGGATGCCCTTGGAGCAGCATGGTGCTGGGCCGTGCGTGGGCTCCAGTTTAAAAGGAGGCAAGGAGGGACATGAGGTCCCTGAGGACCATGAGGACCTGGAGCTGAACCTGAGAACCCTCCTCATCAGTGGCTGGGGATCACAGTCATGCTGGGAAATGCAGGACTGCAGGGTCAACCCAACAGCCCACTGTGTGTCGTTACCATGGCAAACATCCCAAGGGCCAAAGAAAATAGATGACAAGTACAATAATATGAGGTGTAATCACCGAGGTCAGTTGCCTGCGAGGCACCTCCCCGTCTCACGGCCCCATAGGCTCCACAGGAGAAAGACTGTGTACTTTAAGGGTAAATGACTGGCTAATGTGATTATTTTTCCTCCATGCCTCTAGAAATCAGGAAACCTTAGGGGATATGTTCTAGAGACTGCACATGAGTGCTCATTGAGAGATCCAGTTCACTTCCACTGTTGGATATTTACTTTCCGGCTCTTTGTACTGGGAGTCCTGCAGATGGAATCTACCATCCTCTTTAAAGGGGGAATTTTATGACTTATTAACTGTCAACAGCTCATAACCTCCAAGGAGCTATTAAACTTCCTCCTGTGGCTTCAACAGATCGGCTCGATGTTTGAATTGGACTAGAAAGATATTTGAATGTTTTTTTTTTGCTCTCTCTCTCAAACTCTGCATTTGACTGTGGCAAATCATATCCTCTGTAAGATCACGACACACCCTGTCTAGATGAGAAGAGAGCAGCGGAGACAGGGCAACCAGACAAACCAAGGACACATTGGATGGCAACATCATGGCTGATGGGGGTGGTACCGCACATTGATAAAACCTACCTCATGTTTCATGTTTCTTAAATGCAACCAATATTTTATTAGATGCGACAGCCGTAGCCTTTTGTTTAAAGCTCCTAGGTTATATGTGCTTTAATCCACGAGCCACAATCTAACGAATAATTTATTTTTCATTGTTTTGACATCATACAGCTGTGGCAGTTTCCCCTAACCCTAACCCTAACCCTGCCACATGCCATCTACAGTGGCTTTTCACGGCTTCTCCAGCCGCAGAACACAGGCAGATGATTAAACCGGTTTAGTGTAGAGTTTGAGATAGTTTGAACAAGCAGAGCAGGTGGTACGTGCTAACATGCTGGCGCTCCTCCTGAGTGTGTGTGTGGTTGATGGTTCAACCTGTGGGCCTTGATTGGCCAATGCCCCACAGGTGTGCAAGCCTCACCCCCCCCCCAGACTCTAATCAGTCTGACTCGGGCCAGGTGAGGCTGCTTAAACCAGCCACCAACAACACACACTCCACAACAGCGTATGTCATAGTTGTGTTTGTCCTTGAGAAATGGTGTCAGTGGAGTGACTAAATCCTTTATCACTCGCCAAAAGCAACCGGGGATAAAGAATTGCCTCCAGATGTCGTTGATTTGAGAATGACACCAGGGTCTATTCTCTGTCCTGTCTGTACTCCGTAAGACAACCTCTGACACCTCAGCCGGGGGGGCGGGGGGGATACCAACACTTCCTCAGGTGTCGGTCTTGAAATCACGTGTCTTGAAATCACTCTCTCACACACACACACACACACACAGACACAGACAGAGCCATATATAGAATCATATATGTCTGTATATGTATATATTACACATTAGCTTAATAATGTCTCACAAGCTGGTTCCATCCACATTGTCCGATCCAAATTGATCCGGTTGAATGATCCAAAGTAGTTTTCTCCATGCAGACATACAGACAGAGATGTTTTTCATGGAAAGGCACAAACAAACACACCCACACATGCACTGCAGTAGCTGTTTCCTTGTTTAAATGCTAAATGATCTGGGAGGCCATGTCTTTGTGAAGGCCATAAAATCATTCTTCTGCAGGCCTTTGCGTCCATGTGGTAGTGATTAGGCTCTCTGGTCCGGCCATGCAGGTGACTGACGCTGCATGGCCGCTCCTCAAGTGAAATGTATGTGGTATTGAAGTTGAAGAAAAAGTTCATGGTTTGTCTCTTTTTTTTAAGTGAGATTAGTGTAATTTAGCTGCCTTGCTAAAGTGTTCCATTTTGTTGCATTGCCTATTTGGTTTAGATTGTTTTGTCATTTACTACATTTGTTTTTTCTTTAAGGGTATAATGGTCAAGTTTAGATTAAAAGGAACTTGTGTTTATGTTGAACAAACAATTGCGAGACGCTTTCACTTTCTCATGCATGCCAGTTTGAAAACAAATATACACCTAGAATGTAAGTTTCTTATAGACAAAATCAATATGTAGAAGGATGTGGAGATTGTTTGGAAGAAAGGCTAAATACCAAAGTGGAGGGCCTGCACAGCTGTTTACACTGTAATTAGCCTATGCACAATGAGAATTCCTGACAGAGGTTCTGAGACACATGGCATGGTAAAATAAACTCTCCATGGCACTTTCTAGAAGACCTCCATGGATCATAAACCAAGGCAACCTCCGTAGACTCAAATCCCTCTCACTGATTTTCAAAACGGGTGGTCCAGTTTTCTCTCTGTCTCTGTCTCGCTCTCGCTCTCCCTTTTTTTTCAGGTCTCTTTATCTTTCACCTGCTCTTCCTGTATTTCTCCCTCCCTCCCTTTTTTTTAATCCCATATTTTTCGATCTGTCTTCCTCCTCTTTTTGTTTACATCCATCATTCTCACATATCCCCTGCTCTCAGTTATCCCCTCAATTTCTCTGGTCGTCCACAGTGTTTGCCCCTCCTGCTTCCGGTCTCACTCCGACGTTTGGGGGGAGGGGGGGCGGGGGAGCTTCACCTCCTGGCTCTCTCTGCAGGGCACCCATGGGACCCTCTTCTCCATGATACCATCCACAGACATGACGGCAACGTTCAAAACCTGTCCCTCGCGGCCCACCTGAGCAAACTGAGAGGTGGAGAACCAAGGAGAGAGCGAGAGAATCGGGTGGGTGAGGGAGAGCTGGGAGTGACAGCCAATGTACAATAACATTAGTCTTCCATCTTGGACAGAGCCAGTGCTCCTTCTGGACACAGCCCTGCCTCAATTTTACTCTCATTCTTTTTCTTTTTCTTCTTTTTCTGCCCTGGGAGCCACGTCCAATGGAAACACATTCCTGTCATGCCTGGATGCCGTTCCCTGTTTAGATTTCTCATTGCAAACAGCATTACATGCATGAGTTGGAGCTGGAGCACCAGGCAGACAGCAGAGACTGGGGACCCTCACCCACCACAGCCACCAGAACAAAGTTAACAGCTTTATCACCACCTGCCTATGGAGGGAAATGTGGATAAACCACTGATCGTGACATTTGCATTAATCAATGCAGTCAAGATAAAAATACATATTAATAGCAAGAAGAAATCATACATGAAGAGGCAGAGGGTTGGTCTTTCACATCCACTTTTTAATTCATAAACGTATCGCTTTTGCTCTTTCCTCTTTCCTCTTTTTTTCACGATCATTTCTTGATTTAATAACAAATGAACACAAAAATTGCTTGGTTTTATACGAACACATCAAGAGAATGGTTTCTTTCTTTCTCTGATTTTTCCTGATGTATATTTGGATATGACATACCTTCATCTAGACAATTTATGAATATGAAGTGGAGCTGTCTCAAAAGCAAGCAGAACTTTATGGAAAGCAGACCTCTATCTGTCTCTCTGTCTGTCTCTGTCTGTCTCTCTCTCTCTCTCTCTCTCTCTCTCTCTCGCTCTCTCAAGGCGATCTTATCTCATTCCAACTTCAGCAGCAGGAGGATTATAGCTGTCATGACTCAAGGTGCATTCTGGGTACTATTGAGT
>OOFB01012563.1:17306-45241 GCA_900323305.1 Trachyrincus murrayi | reverse complement strand
AATCCTAGGAAATAGGTAGTGGCCTATATTTTAGTATCTACCAGATCCCCAAACCGCCCGCACCCACCCTCACCACCACCCTCCCTCCTCCCCCCCACCCCCCCCCCCCCCCCCCCCCCCCCCCCCCCCCCCCCCCCCTGGGGGGGGGGCCCCCGGGCCCCCCCCCCCCCCCCCCCCCACACACCACCCAAGAACGGATCTGGTCCAAAATAACGAAATGTGTTACTTCATATATATATGTATATGAGTGACTGTTAAGATTGTGTTATTAAAATACTCTTACTTCTCTGACATGGTTTTATGGGCCCAATTGTCCAGCAGCATTACGTAAACATTATAAGCCCCCCCCCCCCCCCCCCACCAGATCCAGCATATCTCTCTGTTCATTGGTCGGATTCAGTAGCCGTCTCATCTCAGATCATACATCAGGTTGTTGTGTCGAACATCGAAAGCGATTCTCAGGGATGCCGCGCAGAAGATCAAACGCGGACGAGCAATAAGGGGATGTTTTTTTAATGTAACAATGTTGCTATAACGAAAGTGTTTGAATGCATGCGCTGAACTGAATTCGGCTCGGTCCTCTTCACGTCTGCAAGACCGGAGCTCGCAAGAAAGGGCACCCCTGTCCCCGATTGACATTTCTAAGAAGACGTGACTCAACCTTGGGGGAAATATGAAGTTCACACAGTATCTGCTGAAAAGCAGCCGGATGGTGGGAATACCAAAACAAGTGGAGCGCTTCGCCAAGTTCTCCCCGTCGCCCTTGTCCATGAAGCAATTCATTGACTTTGGTAAGTGTTGCCACTGTGCATTATTAGCTATTCTATGTCAAGTCTTTGGTTAGGTTAAACCACGTGATTAATACAGTACAGTATTATGCATGAAACACCTCCTGCGGGACAGCAATGCGCCTCGAATAGGCTGCTGATTCAATTATATACATAACGGTCTGAAGTCCACAATGTCAAGGGTCTCTGTCAGGAGCACACAGCTGAACACAGTTGGGGTCTGCACGTATTTTAGACTTGACAGCGTCAGCATAGAAACATAACAGACATAAAACATAATCGACATTCCCTCCTCAGTACCGTGCATGCAATTCTACAAGTATGACACTCAGTAACCGTTTTCCTTTATTTTGCACCTCGGGCGTAGACGTAGACAAGTATAGCCCAATATGTCCTACTTTAGTTTATTTTCTTGCTGATGTTGCGTTTTGCTTCTGTGCCATCTGACTGTAGGGTCGACCGATGCCTGCGAGAAAACCTCCTTCGTGTTCCTGCGCCAGGAGCTTCCGGTCAGATTGGCCAACATCATGAAGGAGATCGACTTCCTGCCGGACAAGCTCCTGGGCACGCCCTCCCTGCGGCTCCTCACCAGCTGGTAGGCACCCCGCCTGGGGTGGGGTCCAGAGAGAGAGAGAGAGACTCTGTTCATCTCTCCACTCTTTTATTATAATAATAATAATATGAATAATAATAGCAACAACAAGCAGGTGCATTCACCCTCCCCACTCAACACCCTTGTTTAAAGCTGACTTTGTTTTCTTTAGATGTAGGCGCTACATCTTACCGTCCAGATAAGATACGATATTCTGAGATAATATCGTCACGATATTCTGAGATAATATCGTCACAGATAAGATATGTATATACAGTATGTTCTGCACTAAAGGTGGTACTTTGGTAACGGGAGTAATCCACTGAGCATAGCTGCCTTCCTTTTAAATGGGTGATTTAAATAAATATGGAAATGCTCATTATACTGTTATTAGACGTCGATGCCAGCTCTGCCAGCCAAAATGGCCCTTTTTCTTTCTGGGTGGCGATTGGTTAGTGAGCAAGGCATGTGTTTACGCACACTAACCGAGCCCTTTGGCTTGATTCATTTCTTTTCTCGGAATATTATTTATTAACCTTTTTATTCCTTTATCGACTTTGATGAGTAGAGTCTCCTGAGCACTCACTGCCACTAAATTATTGTTCTTTATTTCTCAGACATCAGGTATATTTACATGTATAATAAGTGAGGGTACATTAATACAATGTGTGCTCCACTTTCCTTTTATCAGAAAAGTCAGTCAGTTGAAGCCAATTGCAGAGTGCCTTGAAGTTGTGATGCACTTCTAAAGGACCGGACAGTTGTATGAAACAACAGACAACTTGTGTTCTGTCTAGAACTACAAAGTCGATACAAATACAGGTCATCCATGCTAGGTTCGGTTGTCCATGTCTCATTTTAACTGTCTCTAATGCAAACCATGTGGTTATCATTGAGAATGATTGTTTACATAAAGCACTAAAGGATAGATCATATTTGAACTACTGGCTGACCTCTCCGCTCCTCCCCACTACAAAATTTCCAATCTTTCCATTTATAAAATGGCGTCACAATAATATGGGCCAAGCCACAGAGGCTGCATCCATGTTTTGATATACTACAGTCGATGGATTGAACACAGACTGTAAGGCTGTAAGGGTGTCCTGGGGAGTCATCCTCCAAACCACTTGAGGGCCTATAGGTCCAGTGGTCCTATTCTGTAATCCCTCCTTGATTGCATTCTTCTCCATATTATTGAACTGTCATCAGTGTAATCAGTGTAATCAGTGTAATCAGTGTAGTCAGTGTCACTGTACTGTGCATGGAAATTGTATCTGGCCTCTTGTTGTTGCGTAAACACTCTAAAGTTCAACACGTCTCTACGCACGCAGTCTTATCGTCCCACGTGCACGTCTGATCACCCACCTTTCACAACAAGCTAATGTTGCGGTCAGAATGAGAGTTTGTGGCTATGATTTGTAGCCGCCAGTAGTTTTAAAATCCTAATCATGTTGCTCTTGTGTTTGCGTGCAGCGTTGGTCTGTTATACCGGGACCATGCTGTCTTAGTCATTGAGAATCATTGTCACGTCAGGAAGTCTCTCTGCCGGTGAGGTCATTTGAAACCACCGTAGCTCAGTGTGACCTTTGCCCAGGCACACTGTTTGTCTCCACTGTTTGTTGGTTGTCTGCAGATGTGTCAGACATAATATGCCACGCAAACAACAGGAATACTAGGTCCAGGACAGGAGGAGAAAAAAAAAGACTTGGTTAAAACTTAACCCCACCTAACTCCCCCTCTGTCATGTCTATATAAGGCATCAGCCTTCCCCTGCCCAATCTTCCCCTTTCTGTCCAGGGTTAGGGTTAGGGTCGGCCGACCTCATTTCATTGCCACTATACTCAATAAAGTATTGGTTTTTCCTTTTTAAACTGTGGTGGAAAAAGCAATGGGCCGGGGCAGCAGGCAAGCCTCCTAGCTGAAATGAACGTCTGCACACGTGCATGTGTTTGTGTGTTGGTGGCTGTTGTTTTAACATGGTGATTCTAGATCACTGTCTCTGCTCTCGAGTGGCAAATGCATACAGTCATAACCGTTGAAGGTCAGCCAGAGGATCAAGACGGCATGTTGGTGAGCGCATGTGCACCGCTCCTGTCACCCTTCACCTACTTTCTCACAGCGAGTGAGCAGAAAGAAGGAGCTAGCCTGCTGGACTAGCACTCTCACAAAGCTACTTCCCCTCACACCGGCAACACTGACAGACTCACTGTGTGTGTGCATGTGTGCGTGCGTGCGTGTGTGTGTGACACAATGCATATGATGATAGTTCTTTTGTCAATGCAGCTCCATTAATGTGTACGTTTTAAGTTTAACTTGTAGGTTAACTTGTGTACCGTGAGGTTCAGTTTTCTGTAAAACTTTCCAAATTGAGGGCTGATGTCCTCACAAGACGCCCACATGGTGGTCTGTATTTAAGTGAATTATCCTTCACATGCCGTGTGTGAAGCAAGTCATTTCACTTCCACATATCGTCTGTAGTATGGGTTAATGTTCTGCTCGTCTTGAAGCCTGGCCTCTGTTGACCTGGCAAAGGTTCAAAAAGTGTGGTGAACAGAAAGAAGCATCCAATATTTCTCTGGTCTGGTCTATGAATCTATTAATAGACTAATAATAGGCTCTCGGTCTATTAGTCTATTAATACGTTCTGTTTGTGTCCACTAGGTATTCACAGAGTCTGTTGGAGCTAGTGGAGTTCCTGGAGAAAGACCCAGGCGATAAACAGGTCCTTACCAAGTAAGTCACGCTAGTCAACTCTCACATTAAAGGTCACAGGTCCCGTTGGCCTGCAGGCTGCCCATGTGGAACTGCATGCAGGGACGTGTGTTTTCGTGTGGAGAAGCACGCTTTGTGGTATGCATTACACAGGAATCCATACATTTGAATATACTACATCCTGTAGTCATTATGTCATCAGTGTTTAGAAGAAATTGAAATTGCAGAAAAACCTGCAAGTATTGCAAGTGTGCATTTGCATTGTGCATGCATCTCGGGTTACAAGTATGCATTGTCCGTCAAAGAAATCACCCGTCCCTAAAAACGTCTCCCCGCACCACCCTCTCCTCTTCCTCTCTCTGGCATCGACCGACCCAAGGTTCACGGAGGCGCTGGTGACGGTGCGCAACAGACACAACAACGTGGTGCCCACCATGGCACAGGGGGTGGTGGAGTACAAGGAGGCCTTCGGCGTGGATCCCGTGACCAACCAGAACGTGCAGTACTTCCTGGACCGCTTCTACATGAGCCGCATCTCCACGCGTATGCTCATGAACCAGCACAGTGAGTACACACGGCGCCCCCCCTATGGCAGTATAGCGGCGAGGGAGTGTGCACGTGAGATTGTGCACGCGCACGGTCCCCTCATCTTAATGAGAAAAGGCCGAAAGGAAGCTAGGCTACGTGACGGCAATGGCAGCTCCCGTTTGAACCATGCTTGATTACCATAGGGATGACCAGGCTGACAAGAGACATCGCATCGAGTCTTGATTGGGGGAGCGGGGGGGGGGGGGCGATGATGAACTGTACAAATCTATATTTCTGACCATATTGGCCCTATTGGACGTGGTTTCTCTACACAGCCTGCCTATCCAGCTCTTCTTCGGTGCTGATGAGACACGTCTTCTGGAATGTGGTCGTTGGCCAGGGAACACATTAGGAACCAACCTGCTGCTTCCTCTGTGTGTGTGTGTGTGTGTAGGCTTGTCGCCCATGCCTTACTGCCCTGCTATATGTGAACCAGCCCGTGTTGCTTGTGTGTGTGTGTGTGTGTGTGTGTGTGTGTGTGTGTGTGTGTGTGTGTGTGTGTGTGTGTGTGTGTGTGTGTGTGTGTGTGTGTGTGTGTGTGTGTGTGTGTGTGTGTGTGTGCTTCCGCAGCGCTTATATTTGACGGCAGCGTCAACCCGGCACACCCCAAACACATCGGCAGCATCGACCCCAGCTGTGACGTGGTGGAGGTCGTGAAAGGTAAACGACCGGACGCAGCCGTGGCCCTATTCTATACATGATACCACCTCGTTGTTCAGTTGAGGACTAAATGTACAGTACACACAGATATGGGCTCAAATGTGTTGCGTTTTCTTTCCCACAATGCTTAGTGTTTGGACAGTATAGTCCTGGCTTGTTTATTTTGACACCTCCTTATATGGCGAGGGGGCTGAAGCCAACCAATCAAGGTGTATTGTGTGCATCTGCATATGAATGACGGCATTTAAAATCAAATAATAGGAGCTAATGGCTTGGGCTAATTTAGGTTAATTTGTCATTACTTTAGTACATATTTTAATCACACGTCTCATTCCATTCTTAAGTCCATGCTCAATATTGAACATGATTGACATACTGCGATATTTACCATGAACTGTGTATACGTGACTCTGCAGATGCCTATGAAACTTCCAAGATGCTCTGTGAGCAGTATTACCTGACCTCCCCTGACATGGAGATCTCTCAAGTCAACTGTGAGTACCAAAACTCCTCATTCCTTCTTGCTTCATTTGTGCCGCCAATGCGTGGTATGAGCAGCTAGGTCTAAGTAGAAAGTAGGCCAAGTGATCCAGTGACTTGACAATGTTGGCTCAGCTGAGGCCCGTCTGCTCGGCATCAGCTGGGAATGTCAGCACTCTGAAGCGACCCAGAATATATGCCTTGACCCACACAGAATCTCGCTCGCTCGCTCTCGTGCTCCCTCTCTCTCTCTCGCTCTCTTTCGCTCTCGCTCTCTCTCGCTCTCTCTCTACAGCTGGTATCAGATAACAATGGTTTAAAAGCATTAAAGCACAAGTCTTTCTGAATGTATTTCAATTTTGTATTTCAAGGTTTTTCAAATAGTACAGTTCGAACTCCCGATTCAGTTTGTGAAGGCTTGGTTATGCTGAACGTGTTTCTGCTCTTAACTGAAGACTAAAATAGTGCAAAGCAGAATCATCAATATATTGAATCTTCTCATCGTTAGCTAGTCTTCATTTTCTGATCTGTGTGCAGGGGGCTGCGACACGCTTCGTCACTTCAATCTGAGTTAAACTTTAGTTTATCATTAAGCTCTCTACTCACAACTCTCTCTCTCTCTCTCTCTCTCTCTCTCTCTCTCTCTCTCTGACCCACTACATGTTTGCAGCCAAAAACCCTGACCAGCCTCTTCACATCGTCTACGTGCCTTCTCACCTCTACCACATGCTGTTTGAGCTCTTCAAGGTAAACCTGATTCCCCCGCACTTTGGGTGACAGACGTGACCCTGAATGACCCCACCCCGATCATAACAGAGTAGAGTTGATAACACAGCGAGTGCACTCCACTCCGTGTCCTGCTGTGACACGAAGACCTCTATCTCTCTGCGTTGTGTGTGTGTGTGCGCGTGTGTGTGTGTGTGTGTTCGTTCGTTCTCCGGCCAGAATGCCATGAGAGCAACGGTGGAAACCCATGAGGCAAGCCTGACGCTGCCACCGATCAAAGTCCGTGTTTCCCTGGGCACCGAGGACCTCACTATCAAGGTACACCGGGAACTCTGGAACCGCTGTAGAGATAGCAGCAGTGTACACACAGGCTCAGGCTACTGGGGTTCAAACTGTGGGGTCTCGTCCCCCCACGAGCGGGCCGCAACACGGGGACGACCACGTTTGCCCGCCTCCCTCCTCTTTTCTATGTCCTCCTCGTGTTGATGTGTCCCTGCTTTCGGTTGTTTTTTATTGTGCATAAATGTGCTATACAAATAGAGTTTGTTGTTATTATTATAAGTGGGTCAGTGGGCCACAACACACTTTTTGAATGTTTTCAGAAATCGAGTACATGCACATGCGTACGTTTGATCAATAGTATGTTGGAAGACGCGGACAAGACAAGGGAAATACTGTGTTACTGTGATGCTAGCATGGAAAGAGTTCATGGAAGCCCTGAACAGATAAAAGTACATGTGTGTTTCCTGTGTATTGTATACATATTGTGTATTGTATTCATAGCAAACACACTCCTTTTTTAAATGAGGTGTGAATGGTCAGGGTTAATGCCATTCATGTGGACCCAAACGTATGCACAGGGCATGTTTAGTCGAAAATAACACAACGCGTTTCCTTGAAATTGGGGTAAAATCACTGTCAAACGTGCTCTGCTAAACAGTGAAAGGATAATACCTTCTCGCACCTTCTCGTCCTGCTCTGCTGTTGTGTGCCAGATGTCCGATCGAGGAGGAGGAGTTCCCCTGAGGAAGATAGAGCGTCTGTTCAGCTACATGTACTCCACCGCCCCCAGCCCCGTCCACACGGACAACTCACGCAACGCTCCGCTGGTTTGTATTTTTGTGTGTTAAAGAGTCAAAGAGTGAAAAGATGTGCTTTATTTAACTACCGGTATGTTTCAATATTGAATTCAACATATACGTATACTTATACAGTACCTGTACTTTACTTTCTTTCGGAAGGTGCCATTCGTGCCTTGTTTAACAGGGCTGCACACAAGTAAACAGTAACAAATTACAAGCAAAGTAGACAAATTACAAACTAGGATGTCTTATTCCACGCTGTCTTAGGTCAGACTTTTAACACCTGTTAATACTCAATCAAAGTGGTGTGAGGCTGCAAGCCGTGTGCTAATGTTTAAACAAGTTGACCAGGGCAGTCTGTTCAGCAGTACCTTTGGACTGACCAACTTCCCTCTGCCTCCGGTTCCAGGCTGGTTTTGGCTACGGCCTGCCCATCTCACGTCTGTATGCCAAGTACTTCCAAGGAGACCTGCAGCTGTACTCTATGGAGGGCCACGGCACTTCAGCTGTCATCTACCTAAAGGTGAGGGTATCAAACACACACACACACACACACACACACACACACAGGACCATCACTGACTGTGTTGCTCATCTGTCTCCAGGCGTTGTCCTCAGAGTCAGTGGAGAGACTTCCTGTTTTCAACAAGTCCGCCTTGAGGCACTACCAGACGACCATCGAGGCGGATGACTGGTGCATGCCCAGCAAGGAGCCCAAGAAGATGGGCAAGTAATAGGGACAAGACTGGGCTGAATAAGTGCGGGACGAACCATAGGCGCTAGTACGACTAGTATTCCCTCCCCCGCCAACGGTCCAGTAAAGAACGGAGGTTAAAATGTATTCAAGGTTGCGTTGACCATTGAGCTTGGAGCCAGGACAGCCAATAGGAGCGCCTCCTTCTCCTCTCACTTGAAACACAACCAGCAGAAAGTATTTATTTTAGGATTTTATCAACATTTGTTTGTATGTTTTGATTGTTTTGGGATGTACCCTCCTGTGCTATAATCAATAATTGTACATTTTAAAAAAAAGAAGTTTTTAAGCCATCTGTATTGTCGGTTAGAGGTTGCCCCGGTAATACTGGCACGACAGGTTTTATAAACTTTTCAAATTAATATATTTGTATATTAATCCTGTTAAAAACAAAGCCCAGCTACAGGGTTAGCATGTGCTCTATTTCACTTTTTAACTTCATCATTATTTTTAATTGATTATGGGAGATCATAACCCGCAGTGTTGCATTGAGGCTCATACAAAGATATGTTTTTAAATGTGAAATAACAATGGTTATAACGGTTAAAAGTTACCGCGAGCCGAACTCAAGCGGACGGATGCACAGACTTATGAATGTCAACGACAACGTTGTGTGAGACCAAACGTTTCCCGTGAGTTTAGGTGTTTTCATTTGTTTCCTTATCGGGTCAAAAAGATTCTCTCTCATAGTGGGCCCCGTGAACAATTTCTAGTGCCACAGTGGCCCTAAGCGCCTGACCCCTGCAAACTATGTATCAAATAGATGTGTGTGTGTGTGTGGTGTGGTGTGCATGTATATATTATAAGGGCTGGCCCTGACTATTCGGAAATGCCTTCGGCTGGTTGGTATTCGGTCAGTATTCTGATAATTTCTGTTTCATAGCAGCCACATGCAAGAACAGGAACGGCTTCTGGAAGCTTGATTGTACGAAATTTGATCCTACCTATTTTTATACAATATATATTTTGGGAACTAAAAACAACTAATAACATCTATTATTATATTTCCAAGCCTATGTTGTGCTATGTGCTAAATATTATTGTGCCCCAGGAAGTATGAACCCTCGAAAAAAAAGACTGTGTTTGAGGCTATGTCTATAGTGTTGTTCATAATAATGTAATATACTTAATCTGTAGACATTATTGAAACAGTGAATAACAAACCTGCTTATTGTACCAGATCACAGTGTACTAGGGAACAGTATTGTTTTCCATTACCATACTCCTAAATAATGCCAGTAGGACTTTATATAAGCCAGGACTAATTCAAACTAATAAATAATCATGGGACAACAGGGGTCATTGGAAAACTGTACATTCTCCATGCTAATGTTAGCGCCTGACTGAATGAAAGGCTCCTTCTCCACTAATATCTGTTTTAAACACATTTCATCTATGCCATGTGTCCATATGTTTGTACATACCACAGTTCTTCCCATGTCCTTTTCAACGCTGTTGTTGAATGTTGAACTGTAGAATAAAAGACCACACGGCTGAAATATTTCTCTTTTATGTATGTGTGTTGGAAGATGTGTAGAGAATCCGAATGATTGAGTATCTGTATTGAATGTGTCACTGGTCTACTCCTAGACAGTAGAAGGTATTATCTTACACACTGGTCTACTAGACAGTAGAAGGTATTATCTTACACTGGTCTACTACTAGACAGTAGAAGGTATTATCTTGTCAGTAGAGACAGTAGAAGGTATTATCTTACACACTGGTCTACTAGACAGTAGAAGGTATTATCGTGTCACACTGGTCTACTAGACAGTAGAAGGTATTATCTTGTCAGTAGAGACAGTAGAAGGTATTATCTTACACACTGGTCTACTAGACAGTAGAAGGTATCGTGTCAGTAGAGACAGTAGAAGGTATTATCTTACACACTGGTCTACTAGACAGTAGAAGGTATTATCTTACACTGGTCTACTACTAGACAGTAGAAGGTATTATCTTACACACTGGTCTACTAGACAGTAGAAGGTATTATCTTACACACTGGTCTACTACTAGACAGTAGCAGGTATTATCTTGTCAGTAGAGACAGTAGAAGGCTTTCAACCAGTACGTGGTGTACATGTTTGTTTACTCATTGATTCACTCATTGTTTATCTCACACCATGTATTTACACACTGTGCATACACAGTGAAAGACGAGCACTGAAGTGGCTGAAGTGTTTGTTCTGCAAATATTAGACCTTGAGGGGTTGGTTGCGGGGTGGATTTCAACTGCCCTCAGGTCTGTAGATGATTTAAAGGTCACCCTATTTGTATGATGATTAGATCAGTCTACCAGCCTACCCAGTGGACTGTACCAACTGGTAGCCTTGTCTATCCATCATACATCTGGGTGGACATTCCCACTTGTGATGTCACCAGAGGGTAGATTTTGACATGGCTTGTAACGGCTTTTAATGGCTAATCAACACCCCCACCTGGTAGTCGAATAGGGGCCCTTTAAATGTAGAAGGATTTAAAAGACATTTCCATAGTCTGCTTACTACATATGACTATGATGATATAATGAATGAATGAATGACATGCTCTCAAATTCGAGTGTGTATAAGTAAATATTTGTCTTTGTAGTATTTCTGTAGTTTATTTCCACATATATCAATACATTTGTATAGAGCAGTAGTTTAGTCCTGGTTCGGCACCATTGTTGTTCCGATGAAGCTTCTTTGGTCATTCCACCAAACGTAAGGTTTGATCACACGTCTCGAAGAAGCCGATGGACCCGCCGGGTTCTCCATTCCGACCGTCTCTTAGATAAACACACTAACTCGCCACTCTCTTGCCAGACCAGAAGGCAACTCAGTCGCCGTCGACTCTGTATGAAACCGCGCCAGTGGGCGGAGACCACGGGTCACCTGACAACACTCCCGGCCTTTCAGTAGAGCACTCCGTCAGGTTCCAGTAACACATATCTCTGGACAGACGGCGGCAGGGGCAGCTGTGGGACAGTGGCGTGACACATCCCCCCCAGCGCGGCCCGGACGCTACACCTGGCCAGGTGCATCAGGGAGCGAGGCCCGTCGGTCCAGACGGCGAAGAGGGAGTCGTAGAAGCCCTTGTGTCTCTGGGAAGGTGCGGAGAAGGCCTTTCGGTTAGTTTAGACTTGATTATGTTAAATTATAGGGCGGTTCAGGGTTGGATTTTAGGAATGTTTTTGTATATTCTGTTATATACGTACTGTATATTACACAATATCTTCCTGCATATAGTGCCGATATGCTGATAATATATATATCATCTTCAATAAGAGATAAGTTCACATATGTGTATGTGTGTTGCATTTAAACATACACATATCCCTATATAAATATATATATATATATATACACACAAATCCATTGAATACCTTATAGCAGTCGTCAGGAATGGAAGTTCTCCACTTCCTGGTGGGCTTCAAGCGTTCATAGGAGTTGGCCAGGATCTCCACTACTTCAGGGTAGTCCCGGCAGCTCTGCAACACCTGTACTGCACCACGCACACAAAAACCATCCATCTAACAATTACCACGAACTAACACGAGGGAATGCGCTCGCACGGGAAACCTCTCATCGCACGTGGAGTGAAAGATGTGAGCGCTTTATGCTGCATTACACTTCATGGGTCTCGACGCCTTGTTACTGCGTCGATGACTAATTCAGTGACATCTGGTCATCTTTAACAATGTGAAGATAAAGTCGTAAAAACAACTGACAGTCACGCTCAACTACTCCCTCACGAAGGAGCCGGAGAGCGGTTCAAAATAAGCAGGCGAGACAAGGCCGGCCGTCGCCCTGGCACACGTGGTCTACCGCCGGTGACGTATTAAGAGGCCTACGGGGGGGTGCGCACCTACGCCACGCGAGGTGTCCGCTACGCAGTAAGCATCGCCTCGGCTGTCGCGTACCTTGTGGAACTGCGGAGGGTATATGCGCGCGGCGTTGTGGTTGAGCAGCAGCTGGTAGCAGAGCCGGGGAACGCCCGCGTGCCTGACGTCGGTGACCTTGAGGAGGTACTGGATGGGCGCACAGCCGTTGATGTCCATGGCGCGGGCGCCGGCCCCGGCCTCGAGCAGCATCCGCATCAGCACGTGGTCGCAGTTCCAGGCCGCCTTGTGCAGGGCCGTCTTGGCGTCCTCCTCCGGGACGTTGGGGTCTGAGAGCCAACGGGGGGACGGTGGGATGAGGTTATCATCGCACGCTCAATTCAAACTTATAGTCGTTAGATTTGCGGTACGTATGTACTCCGCGTAGATATCACAGAACCGCTGGAATGCAAATATTGAACGTGCAATATATGCATCCAATAAACATAGATTTACTTATTTGTAGCATTGTATTCATGGTATAATGCAAATATATTTGTATATTTGTATACTAATTTGATTTAGACACGTGATATTGCAATAACTACTTTTGAATAACTACAGAGGGTGACAAACCTGGTACTCGGCCAATCAGAATTGGCCAGTTGCAGTACCCCACCTTCAGTGCATTCTCTGTTGGTTATCGTTGAAAATAACACCAGAACCTTTCTAAATTAACTGTATGAACAACACGGGAACGTGCACCACCTGCGCTGTGGTCCAGCAGAATGCGACAGACGAGGTGGTGGTCCTCGCTGTAGAGCTGCTCCTTTTGGTCGAAGGCCCAGAAGGCCGCGGTCAGCAGGGGGGTTTCCTGATGAGAGTTGACTGCGTTCACCGCAGCGCCGCTGGCCAGGTACAGGGCCGCCAGCCCGGGGATGCCGAACCTGGCGGCCCTGTGCAACGGAGTGTCCTCTTCGTTGTTATCACTGGCCATGTTCACCTTCCCACCTGCAGAGAGGAAATACCGGTCCTTACTTACGGGCTCTTACTTCTTACAGATAGTTCTTAATCTGTGTACTTCCTTCTTCATGCTATCATATGTCTCTGTATTCATGTATTCACACTTCTCCATCTTTAGTATATAAATTCACTACATTATATACCATATGCTGTATTAAAATATAGTACCAAAAAAAAGCATAATGGCATATGCTGTAGACTATAACTATATTACTATATACTTATTTCGTTATGCTCAATCTTTCATGATCTGTCCTCTTACACCCTTCCTTCAACCACTCCTACATGACCCCCCTCATTGACCTCTGACCTCTGAGAAGGAGCTGCTTGGCACAGTCCACTGAGTCCCTGGTGATACAGTAGTGGAGTGCCGTGTGCCCGCTCAATGATTGGCTGTTGACCCGGGCCCCATGGTCCAATAGCAGGGCCACGCAGTCGGCGTGGGAGACCTCGCAGGCCACATGCAGCGGGGTCTTGCCGTTGGGTTTGCGGTTCACTGCCGCCCCCTTCTGGAGGAGCACCAGTAGTGTCTCTAACGCGTTGTACATCACGCACACGTGGACGCCCATCGCCCATGACTTCTCCAGTTTATAGCCTGGCAACCAGTATCCTGTAAAGAATAGAGGATGAGAAGAATGTTTTTCTTTAATGAGATTAACGTTGCACAAATACCTCTCTGCCGTGAGAAAAATAGCATCGTGGCTTTTTGGGTTACGTTTCATGCGTGGAGCTTTGGCGCCACCTAGTTATCTCGTAACAAGTGTTAATTAAAAAACAAAAACAAACCATATAATACGACTTTTACGGCATACTTTTGTTATTTTGTCCTTTCCCCCCGTTTGCAGTAATCCAATCGAACTACTCCCGCAGATATCGATCAACTTTGCGCAATCTTACTTCGAACACATTCACTTTGCGTAAACTCTATAGGCCTACCAGCCTGTAAATGTAAATCGCTTCAAATCCTTTCCCTACCTTGCTTGTACGAGGCCAGGACCATGCCGCGGTCCTCCACCTCCAGCACCGTGTCTATGTCGAGGTCGGTGGTGTGCAGGATCTCGAACACCGCTCGGCCGTCGTTCCTCTGCAGGGCCTCCAGGAAGCGGGCCCTGAGCTCCTTGGCCGCCAACTGCCTGGGGCTCAGCTCCTCCATGAACACCGAGGGCGCCCCGCTGCCTGCACCTGCACCTGCACCCGAGCACGGCACGGCGGAGGAGGGCAACCCGCCGGGTGAAAGCGGCGCAATCGACCTCAACACAACATAGAGAAGGCCTGAGATTAACTCGCAAAGTGCCGCGATGAAGGCGGCGAGCATAACCTGCTGGAAGGATCCTAATGTGCACTACGATTATGGCACTACGGGTATTGTAATCCAGAGGGGGTAAATGCAATCAAACATTCAATGACGGGAGAATGGGAGTAGGCCCACGTTTAACCGTGGCAGCAAGAGGGAGTGAAATCTAATATGCCTGGAGTCAAACTGGGTATTAATAGAATGGAGAGCGTATTATGAGTAGTGGGTGTTGCTGATTCTGGACCCTGGATGCATAATAAGAAGACCAGGCAGTTTAGTAGCCTGCTGTCGTCCTATACAGGCATGTGGGAGCTACAAACTAAAAACCTGTTTCATATCCATCCACATTTGTTCCACATCTCTTGTATGATGACTGGTCAGGCTAGGGTGTCCATCTCCCAGCCAAAAGGTACTGGGTTCGATCCCCAATGTCCACACTCTAGGCCTACCTGTAGCATCATTGAGCAACGGTCCATGCCCCATAACAACCTCCTTAATAACATATATCATAATTGTAAGCTGCGTTGGATAGTAGTAGTCATAAATAATAATAGCAGTCACAGTAAATAGGCTAGTAGTCATCGTAAAGTAATAATAGAAGTGCACATGTCCATCATAAACTGTTTTTCCATCACGAGGTCTTCTGTGTGGGCTCATATCGTTTGGAAAATGCTAATAATAACAACTCAAAGAATCATTGCCACTGAGTACACAAGCCAGACACGGTAGAAGAAGGCAAGCAGAGGGAAACAACTGAGCCTGCACGTTTTATTCGGTGTGTAGCTGCCAAATCCAACTTTTCATAACGCAAAAGAAAGAGAGAGAGGGGAAGAGGGAGAGAAAGAGAGCGAAAGGAGAAGAAAGATAGGATAGGAATAGGATGAAACACACACAGCTTTGTTTCTTTCAAGTCGTTAAATCGCGGCGAGAGGTTTGCGCGGCGAGCATCCCTCGCCTCTCTCGCCACGTTGCTATGCACAGGAAAGACGGACGCACGACAGAATGTCCCAGGCACGAAACATGACCCTTTATCTAGAGGTCGCAGTTCATCCCACCGGCCAAGGCCAGCCAAGCAACGACAAAAAAAGAGAAATGGAACGTGAAACAGAAAATGGACGGGATCACCTTCTTGCAGCTGCCCTAGCAAACTGTACACGGCACACCGCCAGGTTAGAAAACAAGGCTTCTTCAGGGTTAATAATACAGTGTATTGCTTTCAGCCTTTTTTTTTAACTGTACATAGAAAATGCTCGACGAGTCGACGGCCCGGACTGAGTCTGTCGACCGGGGTGGTGGTGGTGGTGGTCGTGTTCACAGAAAAGGGTGAAAGTCAAGTATCGCTTTTTGTTTTAAGAGGGAGGATGAAACAATAAACACAATAGTTTTCTTTTTTTTTGCAATTTTTAAAATGGGATGGCATATAAACATTGAAACATGATCTCAAATCACATGGTTGATGATTATCCATGGTAATCTAAAAAAAAAAAAATTCTATCATAAAATCTTTTTTTGGCAAAAAAAAACCAAACAACTCTGCATACATCGTTAGGTGGTGTTAATAATACTCTAATCTTGCATAACTTACTGTAGCATAAACAATAGTCAGGCGGTTCATTAAATACATAAATAATAAATAACAGTTTCATTACTGGAGCTACTTTTTGTTGCATTGAGTGAATGTTTATCTTCAAACTCTGTAAGTGTGTAACACACGCACGCACACGCACACACACGCACATGCACGCACGCACACACACTAGTGTAGTCCTTTGACAACAGCAGCAGTGCCTTTTAGGCACTCATCCGTACTTAGACAGTAAACACACATCACACACACCAACTCTACAGAGCTCAACAAAATACCTTCCAACATCCAAACAGACAAGTGTAAACGATGAGCCATCACTAGAAAATATGTTCAAATGAAACGTCGTCGTATTGTCTCTCACCAGCGCTACTTCTATCCTATTCTGTCCTTCGTCTGTGATTAATTATTCAACACTACATCTCCAGTCCTCTTTTTCCAGAATATCACATTTCTTTACATATGTTAACAAGAAAAACAAAACCAAAAAAAAAAGAAAAAGCATTAAGATTAAAGTATAGCATTCTTAGATATTCATTCACATGTTCTCAGGATCACAGGTGTCAAATCAGAAGTAAACAAACAGTGATTTCGATGCGTGGAATTAGATTTTTCTGTTTAAATGATAACGATAATAAATTCATTCCAAAGAATGAATTGGGAGGATCCGTCATCAGATTGAAACACGTATTTAGAAGTGAATGGAGATAAATACTACTCTATGATTTTCCCAAAGGCAGCAGCTGGGTAGTAATCATTTGTTGTTTAGAGGTCATAGAAAAAAGAGGTTGAAAGCGGGTTACAGAACGGTATGCATATAAGTCCGAGGTTTCACTTTGTAATCATGGTGGTGTGACCATATGGGCCTTCATGACTTCTATATTGTATATCGTACACACACACACACACACACACACACACACACACACACACACACACACACAGTCTCCAGCTCGGTCTTCAACATCCTGTTGAGTTCTGGAGGTTCTTCTCCTGTCATTTTCATATTTTGTCGGGGGAAATTGCTTTTATAACGTTTTAAGAACAATATACAGTTGCACACAAGACAGTGGTCGACTTTCCAATGTTGTGGACCTTCCAGTGTAGTCACAGATGAGGGTCCATAGAGATCTGTTCTCTCGCTCAGTCAGGACCCACTTGCATGGTAAAGTTCCAGTGTTCAGATTCAGCAGCAATGAGAGTAAGCAGCAATGGCGACATCTAGTGGTGAATGTGTGTAATTGCCCATATATATTTCTCTCTCTCTCGTTCTCTCTCTCTCGCTCTCTCTCACAGAGTTTGTGTGAGTGCTAGTGTGTGCTTCATCACAGCTGACGTATCCGAACAGGATATATTACTGTACATAATTCTGCATGTCACACAATGGCACACTAGAGATACCTGCATCTATATCCATCACTGTGTATGTACAATGCCACTGGGGGGCGCTATCGTACACATCCATTAAGATGGCTAATACAGATGGCGGTAGAGAAGAAAAAGCTAAATAAAGATATGTTCTGGGTCGATGATGAGGGCACTTTTTTACCCCCTCGCAAACTAACGACGAATATGAATAAATACTAGATAGATGTTGCAACCGTAAAACAAAAATAGTGTTTGGGGAGGGGGGAGGGGTTCAATCGAGGAGAAGGACGGGTAGGTGGGTGCGGGTGGGTGGGCAGCATCCTATTAACAGTGTGAGCACCTTTTTTTGGTTTTCTACTCGGTGAAAAAACAAAAAACGTCACCCAACAGCCAGCAGGTGGTCACACCACCACCACCACCACTGAGCCATGTGGAATATTTGAGCAGCAGGCATCTCTACGGGCACCACACTGTAACGCGGGGGGGTCCTTCATGATGTCCTGGTGTCTCAAGGTGCTACTGGGTGCGGTGAGCGTGACAACAACAGCAGAAGGGAAGGTGTCGGGCGCCGGGGTCCTAGGGCCCGTCGGGGGTCTGCTTCGGCTGATCCTGCTCTCTCCTGCGGAGCTTGTCGCGCTGCCTCTCCATCTTGTCCCGGTTCCTCTGGGTCTTGTCCTGCAGCACCTTCAGCTCCTTGATCTTCTTCTTCATCAGCCCGCGGTCCTGGGACGAGGAGACGCCCAGGGCCTGCATGCACACACGCACACACACACACACACACATACACACAAGCACATATTTCCAATAACCTTACTTACCCTTTGTTTTATGCTACCACATCTATATGTCCGCCCATTCTGCAACTATTGCAGTTTTCCCTTGACTTTTAGAGGGCTTAGGGTTAGGGGAGGGGTGGGCCTGTGGAGCCCTTTGAGGCTAACTGTGATTAAGGGTTAGGGTTGCTACACAAATGAAATCCACTCGAATTGCCAACAGAGCCACCTATGCAGTTACAGCTCAGATAAATACTATACTATTTACTATTTATCATTTGGTAATTTAGCGGACCGTTTCATCCAAGGGCAACTCACACATTCACATTCACATCTACGTATCATTAAGGAGCAGGCTGGGGCAGAATGCAGACATCACATTGGGGATCGAAGCCAGAACCTTCCGTCTACCCTAGCCCCTCCCCATCTCTGCCTGTACTAAGACGACAGAGATGACACTTATCACACCCAGTGGGGGGGGGGGGGGGGGGGGTTAAACTCACCTTGAGCTCGTTGCTGTCCATCTGCAGTAGCCGCTCCCCGTCCACGTTTTTGGCAGTGAATTCTGGGACATGGTGTTCCAGGTTGAGTCCGACTAGCCAGCGGGCCACCTGCTGGGGGGTCCACTCTGCCACGCCGTGGGTCTGCCACCGCTGCTGCATCGGGAACTGGGCCTCGTCTAGGATCTAGAGACATAGGATACAAGATCATTATGGTATCCATATATCGAATCACATATAATTACGATATATACATTCTATTTAGACGATATCTATGCATGCATGTGGCAGACATTGTGCGCCAGGCTTACCTCGTCGTCTATCATATCCAAACTCTGAGCATGGCGGCATGAAGGACAACAGAACAAAACTTTATTAACACCCAAATGAAAAAGACACGACATCCGAACACGGCGGCCACATTGCATCGCATCGCAGACGCGGTATCCTCTGTTAAAAGGACGAGCACGTCCCCGAACACGGTAGAGACACCCCGGTGTTTGTCACGCGGCGTCAAAGAGCGAGGCCGGCGGAGGCGAGCGGGGGGCGTACCTCGTCAGAAGAGAGGGCCGGCACGTGACCGCTCTCCGACATCTTGGCCTCGTTCAACAGGCCGCTGATCTCCACTGAGCTGCTGCTGCTCAGGTCGACGCGCTGAGCCGGACCCTGGGAGAGAAGCAAAAGCACGAGACCCCAAAAGGCCTGGGTTTACAATGCTTGGGTCTCAGGCTGGGAGTTTTTTTTCAGTCGCACTCAGACCCAAAATGATTAGTTCATTGAGACGGATCAGTTGATGTTTTTTTGGGTGATATAGGAGAGAAAATGAAGAAGAAGAAGAAGAAGAACGTGCATGTGCGAGAATGATTGTTGTATTAATGAAATAAATCATTTCTTCTGGGGTAAGAAGGGGTTAAAGAGAAGAAAACACCAAGATCAGCCCGGTGTTTGGTTACATAAATAACCGATTTCAAACTGATTTGATTTAAAGCTGTACAATCGTTCATTGATTTATCAACTTATGTCGGCTGATCAAATATGACATCTGATTTGCACTTGAGATTCGGCAACCTTTATGATTATGGAGAATTTATTAGCGTACTTATCCCTTAATCATTCAGCCGAGAGGTATGATTGGACGAAAGTAAGGGATACACAATATATACAATACCAAATAATATGAATAGGAGAAGAAGTGGGGCCAGGTTAAAAAGTTCTGTTGAACAAAAACAGTTAGGTTTATTTAAATAAATAACCATAGCAAATAAAAATACGAAGAAAATAAGATTGACTTCCAGGATATGTAAACACAAAACCAAAAAAACAACACTCCTGAAAAAGGGTTGACCTACATTATTTCTATTTGTTTACCAACAGATTTCGCTAAAATATTTTAAGTACTATATATAAGTACCATACAATTCTGGATGAAATTGAGACAAAAAAAATGATAGCATACATGATTGGACCGAGGACAACTGCTTCATTAATGAACACTGTAAGCGTGTCTGTCTGTCCTGAGATGGTGTTAGCCTTGCGGCACCACGGCGACATTCACCATAAAACAACCATGACATCATCAACCCTCTGTGCCGTGTAGTTTGCCCTCGTACTACCTTGGCCTTGAGTTTCTCTGGACTGTCCTCCACCGAGGGCTCTGTGGAACTGAGAGAGAGACACAGAGAGACAGAGAGAGAGACACGCAGAGACAGAGAGAGATAGAGCGAGAGACAGACAGAGAGAGATAGAGAGACATCAGGAGGTTAATGGAGATAATGACACAGACTTAGTTCCCAGACAGCTTGCATCATTCCCACACACTCCCATGTGTGTGTGTGTGTGTGTGTATGTTTGTGTGTGAGTCTGTGTGTGTGTGTGTTGAGAGAGAGAGAGAGAGAAAGGGAGTGGGTGAGCAAGGTAGAGAGTGACTGTGGCCCTTGTGTGGCACCACCAACTGTGTGGTGTCCGCCTGACTGGTGCCAGTACCCCTGGCTTGTACCCGCAACCCCTCTCTCTCTCTCTCTCTCTCTCTCTCTCTCATTTCCCCCTCATTTTCTCTCCTTCTTCTCTGCTTTTCCTCTACAACACCCTCCCTCACACACACACACACACATGCACACACACACACACACACACACACACACACACACACGATCTAGACTCCTGACTCATTATATTGCTGCTGGCAATGAGTGCAGCAGACTGAGGAGTGTAGTGAAAACAGCATTATCTGATACACACAAATGTAGGCGGTGCACTGTAAGTTATTTGGGTTAACACACACACACACATACACACACACACACACACACACACACACACACAAATGTGCACACACGCGCACACACACAAACACACACACACATACAAACAAATACAACAACAAAGGGGTGTGTTTGTTTGAAAAAAATTATGTAACAAAAAAACCTAACAAAGAGACTGCCAACTGTGCAGAAAACACAACAGTGATAATTAATGACTAACAGAAGAGATCAATAGACACACACACACACACACACAAACAAAAAACAGTGTGTCCCTCTCTAAAATCCAGCCAAAACAAAAAAGCATGTTAGTTAAAGACCAGGGATACATAAACAGTCCTGTCCATCAGCAGCGTGGGTTTGAGGCTTCTTACGGCAGATGTTCCACCAGAGGCATCGAAAAACACACGGACAAACAGGAGCATTTGGGGAACTTGTGTTTACCTGTTTCCCGGCGATGCCCGCGGATCCTTGGTTCTGCTTTGCCGTAGCGAGACTCTGAGAGCAACAGAGAGAGCGGAGGAGATGAGAGAAGTCAGCTGGTACCACGTGTTACTATGGTTACCGAACAGATGGGCCCACCGTGATGGGACACAGCCTATATGTTATCACACGCTTCCACACTTTTTGTTGAGCTCATGATTACATACAAATAAACTAATACAAGCTCTGTAAACGACACAACAAGCCATTGCTTTTTAATATGATCGATCAATAAAGGTTCCGATGGCTTAATGAATTAACACCGACCATCATACCACGTATTATCTCAGTACAGTGTTGTTGTGTCGTTGTCTATCTCATGATTAGGTAAAGGCTTTGTGCCGGGTCATACCCGGGCCCCGGGGCCTGTCTGCTGGGGCTCTGCTCCACACTGCCCGCCGCTCCACACACCACGTTAGACTGGCACCCTGTGGACAACAAACAACACCCTGTGACACACCGCAGATGAGAGAAACAGCGTGAGTCGGCACCCAGCTCCGCCGTGGTGGCATCATCGTGATCTCAGGTATTACTGGGTTTCATTTGGTTTCATCGGGAAGTGCATTTTCATCTCAGCGACCGATGCATATGACTTCGTGTCACCTGGCTTCTCACGTCTATCATGTTTTACTCTGTAATAAAAATGTTGACTTTCAAGCCAAAAGACACTTCAACACAAAACAAAAGAGGGTAAGAAAAAAACCTAAGCATACAAAACCTAAAATTCAATTCCTATCTATGACATCGCTTTATGTTGTGGGGGGGGCGGGGCCAACGGTAAAGGCCAACGGTAAACTGACCGTCCTGATTGGTTCCCTGCGGCGCTCGTCTCGGCGAGCCCTCGGTGCCGCCGGGATTCCTGAGGCCCGCCCCGTCGAAGGACGCCGTGCTGGGCACCGAACCGCTCCGGCTGTGGGCGGCTGTGGGCGGGACTTCCTGCGGTTCCTCTGACACCTGCCAGGAAGAGGGACGGGAGGGGTGCAAAATTACAATTAAAACAAATATGATGTAGAGCAAATACATAAAGTAAATAGTAAATAAATGAATATTAATGGCGGAAAGGGGATGATGGACTCTCTGAAAACTCGCCAAATCTCGCGGGAACACGGCAACTCACGTAGAATTCTTCAAGATACAAAGTCCTTTTTTTTTTTACCACCCTCTCCGGGTGGGGAAACCTTCTAGAGTCTTTGGGGAAACCATGACAACTTAGTTAGGTCAGCATTCCATTTCCCCACCCAGGTAGCATTACGATTACGAGTTTTTTTGAGAAAGTTTCCCCACACAACCAACCAACATGGCCGCCGGGCGAATAAGTATATCAAATCGATACACCTGGCAGCGACCCAGGTTCCATTCCCTCTCTCCTTCAGCCTAACTGTCCTGTTCACACTCTGAAGAACGACGGCTTTGACTGACGAACAAAATGACGTACACTTTCACCGCTTCATCGTTCTGCGTTCTCTTTGTCCTCCGAGTTCTCCTCATCGTGTTGCTCCGTACTAACGACACACTGGGAGGTTCTCAGCTCCTTCGTTTCAAACCTAATTTCCCGGTTTGGGATTCCCATATCTGGCCCGTCACGACTCAGCGCTCCTGCCTTCCTGCCTCAGCGCTGTACGCTCCAGCTACGCTAACAAAGGCGACCATTAGCGCCTTTCCCATCAGCGGCTATTGTAACACGCTGAGAGACGACGGTGTCATACGTTCCGCTAGCACTGCGGGCTAACACGGCAATTAATGAATCTCTTCGAGAGAGGGAAGATGACATAAGATAGGATGACCACACACACACACACACAAACTAACTCTATTGTGAGTTGATGTGAGAAATTCATTGAATTTGAGTTTGGGTTTAATGACAAACCTCTCCCTCTGTAGAGCTGACGCTGCCTCGCACACGATCGCTGTGGTTCGTCTTCTTACTGGGGGACTGGGGAGAGAGCTCCTTCAGGTCTGAGAACACACACACATACACACACACACACGAACACACACACACACACACACATGCACGCACACACACGTTGTTCATCAATCTCAATGTGCAGCGAGGCAAGGGTGTTCAGGCTGTGAAGCTAAGATGCCAGCAGCTCAGAACTATGTTATAATAAACCAAGTTAAATCTCCCAACTGTAGAGCGATCTATTCCCTGCGTCACAAACTTCAACACCGAAGCATGAATGGATCTGCCAGCAGCAGCAGCAGCAGCAGCCAGTTATTATAACAAAGTACCATTGAAAAGGCATGCGATCCTACACCACCCCACCAACGGTGTGTCTTGTGCAGTGGCTTGGCAGACGGGGAGACTGCAGAAGAGGGGTGTGTGTTCTGCAGTCCGCTCTGCTTGAGTGCTTGAAAAACTGCTATTGCTTCACTTTTTACACGTTTTTCCCGTCGTGCTCTGTTGTTGTGTTCTTGTATGTACATGTAAGCTTGAGCGATGCTTTCGAATGAAGGAATACATAGAAGGAGATGCATCCCCGTATATATATATATATATGTATACTGTATATATCTAAACAAAAAGAGGAATGCACAGAAATATTGCTCTACTCTTTGAACCCTACCTGCAGTGCTTCAACGAAAACTATTCAAACTACAGTAATACAAGTTTTGATTGAGATTCGTCCACACGAAGAGGAATCATATTTTAGCTGGGGACTAGGGATTTGTGAATCCTTTTTTTTTCATCCAGGGGCCAGACACCGATCAACAAAATGTCTGTCTGGAGTATTTATAACCGCAGTGCACTTCATCTCTCCCATTACCCGCCGTTGACTTCACTAATTCGAAACACTCGAAACACACTAACCTAATCATTCCTCCTCTCTGCAGTCAGACCTTCTCGGGCTTAAATATGAACTAAATTAACCTCCATTAGGGATGGAAATAAAAATAACATTTAATTCCCCCACTCCTTGCTTCGCATCTGCTACCTGGTTCAGCCAGTAAATCCCAACTGCCGTAACAAAACAACAACAACAACAACAACAACAACAAAGTAATCTCCATGGTAACAACGGACCTGCAGCCAGGGCATGCGCGGGTGGCCTGGCCGGGCTGCGGTGCTGCTGGGCGCCGGGCCTCTCCGTGGCGGCGCTACTGCTACTGCCGTTGTTACTGTTACTGTTGTTGTTGTTGACCTGGATGCCGTTCTGCTTCATCAGCTGCATCAGCTCCGACTCCAGCGTTGCAATCTGGACGGAGACAGAGGGGAGGGGGGGGGGGCACGAAGGAAATTAGCCAATGATCTTTTAGAGTTGTTAAAAAAAGCTCTTTTAACAACTTCCAGTATGTGTTATTAAGGGAAGTCAAAGTAATTGGAAATATTTTAGGACCGATGCCCTTTGACTGCTAGCTGTTTAAGTGATTGGTCAAAAGTGAACACTGATGATTCCCGTTCATAATGAAAACAGTTGAACTTAAAACGAGATGATATGTATCGTACTACGATACAACACAAGTATAGTGTGTAGTGTAGTTATCAGATGACTTTGTTTCGTTCATTCATTTTCTGTCCTGCAAAAAAAAGCCGAAAGCTCTTTTCAAGCTCAGTCTCACCCTGACTTGCAGGCTCTGGATCTCAGCCAGGTGGGCCTCCTCTGCCTGCTCCAGCCTCTTCCTCTCAGCATCCTCCTTCTGGACCAGCTCCACCTCCCTGGGGACACAACGGGCGGAGGAGAGAGAGAGAGAGGGGGGGGGGTGTGTTAATGTGCTGCTGAGTCACTGTGCTTTAAGATGGAACCGACAATGGGACGAGCAAACGACACAACCACAGACAGTGTGTGTGTGTATGTGTGTGTTTCTGCGTGCGTGTGTGTGTAAAGTTTCCTCTTCTTAATCGGCGTGAGGGGAAATCTCGGGCCGTTTCCAAGACTGTCACTTTAACTTATTTCACACACTGACCTCGTACACATCTAACAAATCTAGCACGCAGACATGCCCACTCACACACACTCAAATATGGCCTCTCTCAGCCGCCCAGAAGCACTCTCTAACTATCTCTCTCTCTAACACAAACACACATGGTCTCTTTCTCATCTCAAAAACTCCCTTTTTGTCTGTCTCTCTCTGTCTCTCTCTCTCTCTTTCTGTCTGTCTCTCGCTCTCTCTCACACACACACACACACAGCCCAGTTTGCATAGGAATGTCCTCTTGGCCCTCGCTGACTCGGCCACTGTGGCCTTGTTTCAGTGAACTAAACTCCTCTGCTAGCGATTAGCATGGAGAGAGTCAGCTTCCACAGTACAGAGAGCGTGAGCTTTACCCCGGGGGCAATTAGGGACCAATCAGAGCGGCGGGGAGCCCGAGAGGTTGTGATGGTGACTGACCGGAGAGATGACCGGAGGGGAGACGGAGGAGGAGAGGCTAAACGTTAGGATGGGCTGAGGCTTACAATATGAGGAGGGGTTTTTGTTTTTTTCTTACTGGCTCCATGGATAATAGCTTAAATTACTCATTTTGTGATGGCAGTTTAAAATAATGACCGTTAGTTCTTGATCAATTTGGAAATACAATAAAGTAAGTGTGCTTTAATTACACAGCTAGGGAAATGGTTTGTGAGGTGGATGGGGGTTGGGGGATTAGCGTAATTGCTTGTGTTTATAAAAATTAGTTCTCGTAGCACCTTTCCTATATTACATCTTTAGCGCTAGCTGTTAACACATTTACTACGATATAAACATCGCCTTTCTCAAGCTATTCCTCCACCCGTCTGATACAGAAACAGCAGCCGGAAAAAACATGAAAACCAAAACTGAAACAAAATGGCCGCCCCTGTGCCGTGACCTGTGACCTGATCTCACTTCTGCTGGTAGTCCTTGATGAGCTTCTTGGCCTTGTTGTACTTCTTCTCCAGCGTCTGGTACTGGGCCTGGGCCTCCTTCAGGTGCTCGTTCACCGTGTGGCAGAGGGTCTGCGCCTCGATCCAGTAGCCCTCCAGCTTCATCATCCTCTCCTTGTTCTCCTCGATGCTGGCCTTCAGCTGGCACTTCTCCTTCTCCCACCGCTGCTTCTCCCGCTCCACCGACGCCAGCTTGGGGGGGGGGGGAGGAGTCAAAGGTCACGTAAAGGTAGCGTGGATAGGAACACGGGTTGTGTACGAAGTGGACGAGAGATACAAAGTCATTCACAGAGAGCTGAGTGTGGAAACTAAAACGACGCCTAGGGTAAAACCAAAAGGCGTGATTAATTCATATTCCACCACATAGGGGGAAAAACAGGCATTCACACATGCCAGAAACAAACTAAGCAAAATCTTCCAGGACAGGATGTGAAAGTGTAAATATTCCCCCCTCCATAAAAATCTTCTATCTTCCTCGCCTCAAAGGTTTCACTTCCCTAACGCAGTTGAGCATGTCAACCACGAGCACATCAATTTGAGAAGTAATAAAACCGGGGTTATTACATGTGACTGAGTATATAAATTGCACACAGTAAAAGGAAGACATGGTTGCACGCACACACACACACACACACACAGACACACACACGCACACACACACACACACACAGACAGACACTCCTTGTCCACAAACACACGGTAATCTTTTCCATGTGAAAATAATCCCTGGATGCCTTTCTGATGTTAGCTTATCTTATAGTTGCTTACTTTAGATAAGCTTGTTAAAAGCCAACAGAGAGGTCATTGTCCTGAACACAGAGGGCAACTGCTGAAGTAGGAGCAGGGTTGTCTGGTGGTTAGGGTGTTGGACTGACAGTTGAAAGGTTCTGGGATCAATCCCCAATGTCCGTAGTCTACCTGCAGGCATCCTTGAGCAAGATGCATAACCCCTACCTGCTCATTTATGACATGTATCTAAAATTCACTGTAAGGTTGCTTTAGGTAAAAGGGACGACATAGTGAATATACACACACAATGTCATTGGGAATTTGGCAAAAACTCACACCTGAAGTTGCAGCTTTTTTTCACCTAATTGCACAAATACGAAAACGACCGTGTAGTGAATAAAAACCACCAGGCAGCACAAACAAGAACAACAACTGGACTATTGACAAAGCAAAAAAAAACAACAACATTCGAGCCACTCCACCTCCACAGCCACACCCCACCTGGGACTACAGACCATCAGACCATGTGACACGGAGACACGCCCACCTCTCTTACCTTGTTCTTCAGCTTCTGGATCTCGGCCTCGGTGACCGTGTGTTTGATGTGCAGCTGTGGAGAGGGAGACGATGAGAGAGAAAACCAGAGAGAGAGACAGAGAGAGAGAGAGAGAGAGAGAGAGAGAATCCAATCTGAGATACAGAGAGGAGATGGAGAGAAGGCAGGCCCGGGCAGTGGGATGTTCTCATGATGCATGGGCGCGCGTTCTGCTCACTGCTGTCGATACAGCGTGATGGACGGAGCCAGCCGACCCTGTCCTGCCTGTCCTACCCCCCCCCCCCCCCCCCCCCCCCCCCCCCCCCCCCCCCCCCCCCCCGCCCCACCCCCCACGC